>QEAR01000127.1:0-44856 GCA_006535965.1 Spizellomyces sp. 'palustris' | reverse complement strand
GACCAAGCGTTATGTATTGCATGTATAACTATCCTAGTAGTAGCTTAGTTAGCTTTTCCGAGCCGGTTGTCGCCGGTTCATTCCCTGGTGTAGCTAGTGCCATTTTCTGTCACCTCTACACTATATGCTCCAACTTGCCACTCCCACCTACTTTAACTCCCAAATCTACCACCAGAGTCCTATAAAACAACTCCATCATCTGCTGAAAGCACACCGAGGTCAATGCCGCATCATATCGACCCTTGGACGACGTATCCCGAATGAATGCGTGTTGCGCCTGGAATTCACACCAGCTGACTGTGACGTTTGCGTCTTCGAGGGTGCCTCGGATAAGGTCTCGGCCGGCGCGTGGGACATGCGTGTCCTGTCAAAAAAGTAAGACTCGAGACCCATAAAAGCGCTCACTGTATATGAGAACATACTTGTTTTCCAAAAATCATGAGCAGTTCAGTGTGCCCCAAATCTCCTGCTTTCACGCGTTGTAACGAGTCGTCTTGCTTGCCTTGGCCAAGCGAGTGGCTATGAATGTCCGTAGGAAAGAAGCATACAGCTGACGATACGCGTGGATCAAATGCAGTCTGGGCGGCTGCAAGTCAGTTCATGACGGGATGTGTATGCGAGGCACTCCATGCCCATGCATTCAGCTCACCCTGAAAGCCAAATGTCCGCCCAAACACATTCCTGTACTCCCCACCCTCCCAGTACATGTTTCCAAACCAAGTAGCCAATCAACAACTACTCGCGAATCCTCATCGTACGCAGTCAAGGTTTTGGTAATCTTGAGTTCGTTCCCTCTATCTGTGCCCTTTTCATCATAAGCTAATGGCTCCGGTCCTTCAAACTCATGGTAAACGCTTGGGCAAGCGACAATGTATCCTCGGGATGCGATTTGGGACGCAAAGCGTGAGACTGGCCCCGTTACTTGGTATATCTCGCTCCAGCAGATAATGGCAGGAAATCTCGCTTTTGGGTACTGGGGAAGGTTAGGCTCGGTCACAAATACTCGTATGGGGGTGGTTGATGTTGCAAGATCGACATGGAACGTTTTGATGAGCATGGCTGGCCCGTTCGGTCGGCGAAATGTCAAATGGAATGAGTGTCTGTGGGCGGAAGAACTATGCATGGCACAGTCATTGTACTTTATCCAAAACTAGTAAAATGACCATGGCGCAGCTCAAGTCAGGTCCGCCGGAAGTGTTCTACTGCTGGAAAACCAGTTTTTGGCATGCAGCATTCGCCCTTCTCCCGTCCAGGGCGTGAGCGATCGAGAGCATCATGCAGCCCCCAAACGACCAAGACTTTATTGCAAATTTTTTATTGGAGGTCCAGCAAGAAACCGAGAACGCATCTGCTGAGCTTCAGATGCACCCAACGTACTCCCCGGCCGCCATTCAAGCAGAATATCAAACTGCACCCTACACACTACCGACAACGCAACTCTACACACATACGCTAGACGTTTCCAGTGCTCGAGATCCATTCTGGGAAGCCACATTTCCTGACTGGACAGCAGCAGCACTCCACTCCGTACCGCACCAACCCTTTTCCATCCCTCAGACACTCCAACTTGTCCCGCCCTTTACACCACCTACACCGTTCGCTCCCTCTGTCCCATTACAACGACAAGAACCAAAGCAAAAGCAATTGACACCACCACCTGTTCCATGTCCATCTCGCAAAAAAGAAGCCAGACGAAAGAAAACGGTCGAACAACCTGGGATATGCATGGCGTGCGGGAACACGTTGGCACTCTTCAATATCCGAGGCGACACAACATTACTAGATTCAGGACTTGTAATTGAGATTCTGTGTCCTAAGTGCTCTCGCGCAAATGCGAGTCATGGCGGACCTGCTATGAACCGATCCTTATATCCAAGCATTGGTAGAAAGCGCGGACGGAGCCAAGTGGTTGATTGCGAGATTTGCAAGGAGATGCTGGGGTTGGACGTGTGCGGACGCGGGCAGATGATGATGTGGAGTTGGAGATTACGGTAGAAGCTGTCTGTTTCAACTGTAAGGGAAAGTATGGATTCTGTGGAAGTTGTGGAGGTGGTGGAAAGGTGGGGCTTTGATCATGAATCATTTTTCTTGCAATTGAATGCATGATGCTCATGGAAGGCATTTATAGTATCGGACTGGAAAATATCGACCGATTGAACTGTTCCCGAAAAACCGCAAAACATGTCTGTTATCCCATGTTCGTGTCGGGAATGCGAGACTTCACTACCAAGTCTATACGGGAGCGGATTTGCCACTGGGTCAACTTGAGCTTTTGTCAGAAGTCTATCATGATGCTTTTCTAGCCTTGTATGCCACTCCCAAAGGTGAGATTTCTAGGCACGTATCTGTTTTGAACCCTATAAAGCTGATCTTTTGAATGTATGCCCTCAGTTATCCAGGAAGTTCCAGCATTCGCCACCTTTGTTGGTTTAAACAACTTTTTGCGAGCTGCCTGGTCAGACGCCCTCGTCGACATTCTGCGCCCAGCTACACCGACCAGCACGTCGATATGGTATTGTGCGGCAGGGTGGATTATTAATCCTCCACGAAAGAAGGGGAAGAGTACGCGACATGTTCTGTTTGACAGTCAAGATACATCAAGCGAAGACTCGGGGCTCAACAGCCCACCATTAGATTCTGGAACGTTTGGGACCGATCCACAAAAGTACAAAATCTGGGCAGGCAATGTCAGCCAATCACCACAACCACAACCACAAAGCGATCCAACAGAGCGATGCTACGTGGGCGTCTGCGCGTCTGAACACCAACTGCCAACCCACTCTATCTACTTGGCGCAAGTTGGCGTCATGCAATCCGTCCAATCCCAAGGTATTGCCCAGCAACTCATCCTACGAACCTTGAATCGCATTCAAAGAGAATCGTTTACGCCCATCCGCTACGTCTGGCTCTTGACGCGCCGCATCAATCTTCCTATGCAACGCTTTTCAGAAAAATGCGGTTTCATGCTAAAAGACTTGTTTGAACGAACGTATCCCGAATGTACGGATGATGTCCGATGGTTTGTGCGAGAAGGATATGACATGAACGAGTATATTACATATGTCGCCAAAGTGGACCAAGTACAGAGTCGAGCGCGAGGTCGACAGCCTCTTGATGGCGATGAATAAATTTAAAAAGGATCATACTGATGCTTTCATAGACTTGTGATCATAATCTTTAGATTCGTATGTATTATTACTTTGGGTATCCCCAATCCCTCCCCAACGTACAAGAAAATAAATTATGTGGTGTGCGGGTGTGTATATATACAATGGACATTCTAGTGGATTTCGCTACCAATCTGTGCAGCCAGCACGACTGCACTGCCCGTCATCAGAATACGCATCGGTTTGAGTCGTGTTCGTGTTTGTGTATTTGTATTTGAGCGAGTGGAAAACAGACGTCGCAGGATGGTTGAATTTGTCTTTGGTGCTGGCATGGCTTATAGAGTAGATGATGTTTGACCGTCGTTATTTTTCGTTGTCGTGGTTGCGTTCAGCAATATACGTTCAGCGATCCGTTCAGCGATCCGTTGTGAAAAGCGTCAAGCGATGCGTAGAAAATGTCCCAATGGCCAATGAGGGGCAATTCCTCCAAATCTCGTTTTTATATTCGCCATGAATCAAAACAAATCTCACATGCAAAAATCATCATCAAAAAAAAAAGATAAAAGATCGATCATTGGATGAAAATTAAAAAAAAGTAAAAGTTTTGAATTTAGAACGCGTATAGCTAGCTAATCCAGCCAATCATTGAAGAGATGCATCATTCCAATCATTTGATAATCACGTGAGCAGGAGGCAAAACGAGCGCAAGACCCATGTAGTATTAGCATATGTATATACAAGTGCACTCACTTTTTGCAAAAATTAGAAAAAGTAAAATATAACCACGCCCAACAAAAAGCATCCACGGTTACATGACGGGCAAAGGGCACACATCGCTCAAGTGCTCCTTTGAAAGACAATAGCGACACCCAGCATCACAAGCGGTGCTTTCATGTCCTCGCTCTCCACAATTCCCACAATTGACCGTAGCCCGTCGGTTCCAGCTGTAACCAGGACGCTTCACACTTTCTTGGGACTCTAGACCTCGCATGCGCTGCATGAGCTGCGATATCGTATGTTGAGCGGCTCGGAGTTGCTCTTCCAGCGCGGCGCGTTCCTTTCGGAGTTGGGTATTTTCATTCCGGAGAGACGTGTTCTCGTCGCGGATAGAAACAAGTTCCTGACTTGTGGGCGAAGAGATTCCACCGAGAGGATGACTCATGGGAAACGCTGGAGCGGGAAAGGGGAATACATGATTGCCGCCCCACATTCCAGGACCAGTAAATCCGGGCGGGCCAGATGGGCCAGATGGGCGTGCTCCAGTGAGACCGCCGACAGAAACTATGCCATCTCCTATCGCAGGCAGAGTCTGTGATAGGTCCAGATCCACTTCCTTGTCCTCTTGCACTTTTATTGTCTCTTTCGGAGTTGGTGAGACTTGTTTGGCAGAGTTTCCTTTGACTGGAGTATCAGGTCGCACACTCTCTTCTTCTTTGGTAGCTGTTCCGTTGATCGGGAAAGCAACCTGTTCAGGTGGATGACCCTCGTCTTCTTTTGGGGTGTCCGGGACGGTGGTCACGAGTGATCCACTCGGCTCCTCAATCGGTGGTGTCACTGAATCTACATTCGCTGCCCCCGCTTCACCCGTTCCTGTCTTGGCCTTCTTTTTCTTCTTCTTCTTCTTTTTAGTATCCCCATCAACGGCATTCATGCCCGATTCTGCGGATGCAGCAGAATAGGCCAAGCTACCACCACCGCTTTTAGAGATGAAAGCTACCATATGCGATTCCGCAGCCGCTTGTATCGATTGTTTCATTGCCGACCATAACACGCGGCCAATCTTTCTCCCAAGCTCTATTTGCCCAGTAAATACTCCATTTTCATAGTATCCTTCCAATGTCTTTCGAGTCATAGCCAGTTCCTTCAGTTTCAGGTCCGAGTCAATAGACGCCTTGCTCTTGAGCAGCGCCTCCGCTTCACAACGCTCTCCTTTGACAATAAGGCCCTCCAGGACTACCAAGCACACAACCGCGACTGATGAAAAAGGAGCCACATCGGACACAAGCACAGTAGAAAGAGTGTCCCTTTCCTTTTGCTGGTCCACTTCCACGTTGGCTATCCGCTTTCGAAAATCGCGATTAGAGCATTTTTCGAGTCGTCCCCAAAGCGTTCTCATGGATCCCTCCAGGTACGAATCTTTCAGATCACTCAAGGCGCATGTCAAGGACGCGCGGGATTTGCTTTCATTCCTCAAAAATTCATCGATTTGTTCCTCTCTGCGACGCCCCAGTCCAGATATCGCCTGTCTGGCACGCTCACATTCTTTAGGATCCAAATCACTGGATTTTAAAAGGTCCGAGAGCAACAATTCATACGTTTCCATAGCACGTCGCAGTTCACTCAAAATCGGCTGGACTTCCTCTGCGTATGCGTCAGCTACCATTTTGATCTGATCAATGTATTGCTCAAACAGGGCATCGGCCTCCTCTGCCAAAGCGCCCTCATCCACACCATTCGCAACTCCATTCTTCTTCCCACCCTTCTTTTTCCACTTTTCCGTCTTGGAATTCCAAAACTCATCAAAGCTTCGTAACGCAATAGCATGCTTCCTTGAGTATTCGTTGACGTGTTTCGCCAACTCTACGGTCAATATCCGTTTCTGCTCGCGCTCAACTTGTAAGAGACCCCGTAATACTTGTCGGACTGGATCCCAAGCGTCGGCTAGATCCTTTTCTAAGGACGCTTTATGAGAGTGTCCGTACTTTTCAAGTGATTCGTTGAGTGAGGATATGTCAAGATCAAGCTTGTTGGGTACTGGAACCGACGGAGTTAAACCAGTATCGACAGGCGTCTCAACCCATTCCAATTGCATGATTGCTGTCTTGGGAAGTTTGTAAATGTTCGTTTTTTCCTTGACTAGCGAACGAGGTAAAGAGCATAGGGACGCCACCGCTGGATTGCTATGTGTCGCGTTGGCAGCGAGTAACGCAAGAAGATTCTTTCCGGGATCCAAGGGACGAAATTGGTTTGCAATATCTGCTGGGTCCTGCGTCGCCGCAATCCAAGTTTCCACTATCTGTGCAATCTCTTCCGCGCATGTTGGTGTCTTCTTCTTTCCACCACTCGCAGTGACTTCTCCCTGCTGAGTACCCTCTCGAGACACTGACGAGCGTATCTTGGTTCCTAACTGAATGCGCAATTTGGCAACAGAATCTCGCTTCCTGTCATCAGACCCAGTAGGAGATTCCGCCCCTGCCTCCGTTGTCACAGCGGAACCAGTAACATTCTGCCCAAACTCTTTTTTAAAAACAAACTGAGCCCAATCCCTGGATATATGGGCCGTCTCCGGATCTGTCAAAAGGTTGGTTTTGAGATCCTTGCGAAGGGCATCCCAATCCAGCCGGATAGAATCAAGGTATGTCGATATGTCCTTCAGCTTCTCAAGGAGTACTTTGCCGGACATTCTGCCTTGCCGAAGAGACCCGCGCTCGTGAAAGGCGATTGCAGCGACATGTAAAAAGCGACTTCTGGCACTTGGCTTTCAGATACTAGTAAGCAAGTCACGTGTAATGATCAAAATAAACAAAAGCGGAGGAATTCCACTTTGGCTGGAGCGGTAGTTAATGCAGCGGTAATTTATTGCATATATGGAAGCGAGGTCTCGGCTTGCCCGTCGCAGTGACACCTGCTACCAGCTGTCTATAATACAAGCATACGACGATACTCAATCAATCGAGTATACTAACAATGATACCAAAATGATAAACATTTATTGCAGAAAACACTTGGCCACATTTTCCCAATGATCCTACGATCTCATACTTGGAGGAAACGGAACAATGCACTTTGCTGCGTTCTTATCAATCATATAAATATTCTATGATCTTACACCTTGGAGGAGGCGGAGGACGGCGACAACAAACCAGTGGTCGACTCCCCGGTCGTCCCTCTAATTTGCATCTTGATCTGCTTAACCCAATTTTGTCTTTCGGTTGACGATCGTGTTTGCAGACGGAAGGAATGTCCATGGTTGTCGTATAGTTTAAAGCACTCGCGGTCACCTTCGAAGTCATCACAGAATGTATCCTTGAGTTCCATGGCAGTCATGTCCTGATAGGATAAAATTGCTTAATGTTGCAAGTTGGCGAGGACAAACGGTAAATATGTGGATGACAAACCTTGCCAATTTTCAGTAGGATATACGGAAACACACCATCCGTGTGGAGAATGATTGTCGCCGGCTCCCATTTGTTAACCCATTTGCTAAGGTTGATGACGCTAAAGTCCTGAGATAACGCCATCTGTAGTATTTGAGGAAAATGTTTAAACTAATCCCGTGCTCTAACGTTGACATGTCGAGGATATTTCTCCACTTACAAGATTGCTGCCCTGTCCTGATGGGGAGAGACTCTTCTCCCGGCCAGAGAGACTTCCGGTTCTTCCAATGCTTCCAGAAACACTTGCATCTGCTGTCCGTTTGACCTGGTTGGCCGCAGCATATGCAACCGTGGTGTCCTTAGGTGTACCTCCGAAGAGGTTCATGGCAACCACCTTTCCGAGGAGGGCAATCATACTTGTGAGGAGCATGATCAAAATGAGCTGTTGCCACGAAAGATAATGGTAAGCCGGGTCCTTGCGGGAGAGTTTACACAAAAGTAACGTACAATCTCACGGATCAAGAAATGGATCGCGACGGTCGTCCCGGGAATGTTGTCAATAACCAGAATGAAGACACTGCAAAGGAGGGTGGTGTATACGGACATTCCAATGTAGGCTGACTCGCTGAAACCTGTTTTTCAGTAAGGAGATATTAGCACCGAAGCTTCATTGGGGCCCAGCGTACAACTCAAAGCCCTTTCTACCACTTACGTGCAACAACCCCGCGCGTCTTAAAGGCAAAGTAGGTGCAGCATAATACCACGCTCCCGTTGTACGAGATCAGTGCAGCTCCTATACCAGAGATGACACTGTCTCGACCATTGGTGGACCCGCATGCATACGCCATCGTGGCCCTACTATCATCGTAAGTGACGGTTGGGCCGACATTGCCAACTGCCGTGTGGACAATGAGCAAGAGCTAAGAATGGCAAGTGGTATTGGTTAGATTGACTGAAGACGTGTTCTGTACAAACAGGAATGTGATATTTACCACGTTGAGACTCATGATAGCTCCAACCAATTGAAGCAAGAGCGAGTCAGAGAGACGGAGGGTCTTTGCTTTGCGGTTGCCAAAAATCCTGTTGAATCATGCATGATTACTACCGAGATCTCTCCAGGAAGGAACACCCCAAAAGACCACTCACCGCCAAATTCGGAACGTTTTGACAGCCAGCGGTGTCATCACAAGACCAAAAGCAATGACTTCAATCCAGTAGCTAGCGCGGCAGCTTGCGAACGTTGGCTTGCCAACATGGAAGAATGGAGATATGTAACCCTAATGAACATTGAAGCGTTTGAAACTTTTCTGAGGTAAATAGGTAAGTGCTCAGCGTACCAAGGTGTATCCAAGCCACATGAGAGAAAGGAAGACGGGTGAGGCAGCTTTCACCGGTGCACTGCACACTTGTCGAACCAAGTAGGCACCAATGAGGCAGTTAACAAGAATACCAGCCGAAAAGAGTGCAAGGATTGCTATCGCGGCGCCGTCCCATTTATTGTACTGTTCATCATAGACTTGAGTCGCACGATGATATAGCGTTAACCAATAGGTTCGGTTAAAGAGAAAGGGAGATAAACCAAACTTACTGAACCCAGCGGGAGGCTCCATCTTTGTGGTGCTCCAGTCCGCACCGTAGGGTACTTTCCAAGGTATATCAGCAATAATAGGGTTGAAATTGCCGTTCTCAATATATCCAAGATCGACTGTGTCTGCGTTTGCAATGTACATGCTGATGCGTTGGCGACTAGAGTATAAACGGTTAGGTCCAATCAGTCAGACATCCACTAAAGAGCACAGTCCCCTTACATGATAGGGTCGCCGTTCGCATCCAATTTGAATACACCAGTTGGGGAAATAAACCCTGTGTCAGCGAAGGTGCTAGGACTTAGTGCATCTCCAGCTGTGCCGTTGACAACGGCGCCGATGGTGGTCGTTGCGTTTGGTCCAAATGTCGCCTGATGGATCCCTAGGAGAAGCACATAGGCTGACGTGTATGCTTTACTGTGTAAGCAGAGATTTAGCTTTTGGAAACGGAACGCTGTAAGAAATATACAGATTAAAACTCTGAACATACACAATCCCGGATATGGGTGGCTGTCCGGGCTCTACACCGGGGTATACGTTTGGATCCAATGCCATCCATTTCGTCATGAAAGCTTCGTTGGGCGCATAGCCAGCTATCACTTCAGTCCTTGATGCAAGCACTCTGCAGCACATAATCATATCAAAAAGATTAGCCAAAGGCCATATTATGAATACTTGCTCAGCGTTAATGCCAGGCGCATCGCGCAATATACGTACATTGTCCCGCGAATATCATAATCCACAAGACGATCGCCAAACGTACTTCGCAATAAAGAAACACTGGTGTCGGCACCATCTAAGCCGGTGTACAAGTTGACGTTGATCCAAACATAATCTGGCCCTGTCATCCCCTTTTGCCGTGCATGTAGCATCAGTGGACCAAGACATTCGGAGTAGACGACTGCGGGAGCACAATCGATTATCTTCCTACTTATACTGCTCGAGCTAATTGAATCTTTACCTGTCACGATAACTTTTGCGTGCAGAGCAAGTAGTTGGTCTAGCGCCGGATCCACCTATTAATCATAGAAGAGAAGCCTTAGAAATTTCGGACATCATATCCTGCTTTAAATAACATGCAGCCGTACATCGTCCTCCATGCCGTCGTGGAAGGCTCCAATAGTGCCAAGTAGAGTTATGTCCTTCTGGGAGGTAAAACGCCTGCGAACTGCTTCTGCAGCTGGCGTCCCAAAATCGTCCAAATTAAATATCACAGCAATCTTGTTCCAACCAAAATACTTAAAGGACAAAAAAAATTTAAGTATCTTTTAATCCAAAACCAACTAGCTCATGCCTCAAGTTACCTTTAGCATGGGAATTGAGTTTTCAACCTGCACCGATGAGGGAGGAAGGGTACGCCAAAAGAAGGGATAGTTGGTTTTATCTGAAAGCTTTTCGCTCGCCGAATCGAACGAACTTTGGGGTATCTAACTCGGCGTAGAATTAGAAAGGACAAGCAAAGGAGAAATCACATAGAAATAAATATAAGCGCCTATCTGAATGCCGGCTTAGCCATGCTTTTACACTTGCCTGTAGAACACCAGTAAGTAACGCTTCGTAAATGGTGACCGACGAGAAAATATCTCCAAACAGGGCGACGATCTTCTTGTTCTGGATGAAATTCATCGTATCTAACAAAGCTGGTCCTGCGCCGTCTTTTGAATCTGCGTAGTGCCATTCCTAGCAGAGATGTTTTTTTTTTAAGCAAAGGTCTGACAGCCGACGGGAATGGGGAAAAGCAAACTCTCCATTATCCACTTACCACGCATACATCTGGTAAATTCGTTTCGCTGGCCAAAAAATCTTCTGCCGCCAACTTGTATGCAGAATGAGACTGGTTGAAGTATCCCATAGTAGATGGACTAATTACTCCTAGGGGTAATGTCCAATTGCATTGTCGCGCTCGCGCAATAGGTACACTGGCCAATATCCACGCAAGCAGAACCAGTATGTTCCTCTTAATCAGCGACATAATTGCGTCTGCTTTTTGAAAGTCTTTGAAATGAGACACAACGCTGCTGAAAAGGGTCGAAAACGGTAGACGGCATTTGTAGGACTTTTTAATTGACGATTTGGCAATTAACACATAAACTTCTAATCCCTATCCACGAAGACCCATGAAGTTGGAATGCAAGGTTTCCCCCAATCAAGTGGATCACCGGTGCGCAAATCATATAGATGCCTTGGAACAATACCATATGGAATCCCTGCAAAATAACATTCATTTACCGATATCCACCATTGGCAAGAGGACCTCCGGCCATGAATGGCTCGGGTTCGGCGTGCCCTGCTGGATAACGCAAATGTCCTGTTTGTATTCATGACCCTGCAGAGGAAGCACGCCGGTATTTATCGAAAATAACCAAAGAAATATGATAGGGCAGATTCGTGACTCAGCAGGGTGAGCGGCTTTTGCAGGTTAAGGGAAATGTTGAATAGATCCTGGCATCTAGAATTTTGCTGTTGTCAGTACCATGGAAGTAACGTTAGGGATGTCCATGACACATGATTTTGTTGTCACTTGCAAGCGTTTGTATTCATCATTGAATCTTGTGTTTGGCAAACGCCCTTTTCCCTTGAATCGATGGGATGCAAACCTAGCTTGATCTGCATCTTGCATTGTTCTAGTCTTGTCACCGCCTAATACCGTCGGCTCACCATCTGTGCGGGCTCAACGGCACTTGCTAAAGGAGAATTACTATTTCTTATAAAAGACGTGGATTGGCCATGAAAAAAGTCATTTCACATGTAGAAGGATCAATATTTCTTAGACTATGTTAACACTTATTGCCAAATCCGGCGGCGGATCTTTTTCTCCCTAAAATCGGTCGGAACCTCTAGTGTCAGATACCCTAGCTTCTCGTACAATCTCGCTAATTACAGTTTTCCGCTGCTCATTCGAGAAACGTCTATTTTGTGCAACTGCATCGGAGAACGTAACGACCATTTTATGGAACGCGTATTGTATCTGCCACCTTCAATCAAAAAAAGCATGTCACTTAAAGCTGTTCATGATCAGGGGTATGCAAATGATCACTCACAGTTCGGTAATCCAGCTATACGTTGGTTGTCGAATCCCTGACTCCTTACTCAAATCCTTTTGCAAAACTTCTTTGAACTTGAACTCCGCCAACAGACGCAAATCCCGAGTGATCAGCTGCAAGGCTTTCGACAAGAAATAGGCAAACACGATTCCAACAAAGCATCCAGCGAGGACCACGCCCACAACTGTCGCGATAGTTTTGCGATTACTCTGATGAAGACCAGCAAGTATCTCGTCTTTGCTGACAAAGTAAATGATAGCCCAATGGAGATTTCTCGACCTCAATTCCTGAATTTGCACCGCGAAGGTTCCAGATGACAAGGATAGGAGGATTGAACTAGGATGCGGATTGGTCACGTACTGATAAAGAGAACCGTTTGATTCCCGAAGCAGGTGCAGGTAGAATGCACCCATCGCTTCGTGAGAGGTGACATTTGTGGCAAGCTCATTAAGGTATAGCAAGCGATCATAACTGCCGTCGCTCGCAATGTGGAAGAGATTTGCATCTGCAGTGGACCCAACTACCACATCGAACGTGGGATGGAGTTCAAATCCGTAGACCCATCCATTGTACGGTATATTGCTGGTACTTTCATTGAATGACATACTTAGAAAATCCAGGGTCAAGTCACAATTTTGCATGCCGAGAAACGCATTTGTAGGACTGTGAATGGCTCGACCGAATGTCAACCACCCTTGTGCAATGCCAGCATCTGTGATCACCGTCGCATTCATCCACGCCGCGGAATCGGGAGTATTGTGATCAATTGCCTGTTAAAAACCCAGAGGGAACATCAGCAGAAAACTAACGTTTATCAAGCGCATTCGTGGTCGTACTTCAAACCAAGGTAGGGACGAATAGTCGGCAGTAAAGTTTGCATACATCACTTGATTTGTTATGTTTGCGGGATCCATTGTCCACCAAGTCGCATTGTGTCCATGAGATCTTGCTATTTGATGGAACTTGCTACCGTCCGCATTCCTGTAGACTACCGCACCCCAGAGTTCCCCTCCTGGATATGTTATAAAATATTGTGAGATATAAGAGTCGTCATTCGGAAGTAATGTGTTGATAAGGAAAATGAGCGTTTCCTCCTTGAGAGCATAATTATCCATTTTATAGGATCCGTGCGCCCAATTGCGGACATGCACTTCGGTGGACCTCTCAATGTCGTGCACCCGCTCCAACACATCGGACGAGATGGATGCAAGGAGTCCAGCTTGGAGTGACCCTGCTAGGGTTGATGCAGACACCTATAAGGGCAAATAATGTTAAGAAAAATCTATACCGAACCTGACCGAGGCATTTCCCGTGTCGTAAACATACCAAGGCAGCATTGTACGTAAGAGCCCATGCCACAAGCGCAACTCCGGCTGAGACAGGAACAAGGAAAAGAATGAGCACCAGGACGATAGGTAATCTTCCACGCTTTATGCCTTTGATTGCTTTAGACCAGGACCACACGTTGCCACTACTTGGTTGGCCGCTGTTATCGACTGATTTTGTTGGGTCGCTGGATGCCGACGCGTAGTCGACGGAACCACGATGAGACATTGAATTCAAACACTCATGCGAACGGAAAAAGCATGGGGGATTGTGATGTCAGTAGTATTTAACCTCGACGTCGTAAGTATTTTTATTTTGGCTAACGCTTCATATGACCATGCTCAAGACAAATATATCGGGCGGAGGTCGATTGTCGACTCCTGCGATCAACGCCCCAAGGGTTTAGGAGCCCCGGCTTATTGTAAACAAAAAAATGTTATTAGAAACTTTAAGGTTATGGTTGCTCCAGGCTTGTCCGGATTGCAAATAGAACAATAGCGATCCTTGATCGCAAATAGAACAATAGCGAAAATGTAATCAGAAGTTACGTAAAATCGGTCACCAAAATATGAGCGATGAACAATAACCCTGCAAATCATCGTTCCAAAGGAAAACTGTATAACTTATTGCCTATCCGACAAGTGACGGCATCTATCGGAAATTGAAAATGTCTTAGTTCAGCGTCCAGGTCGGGCATGCTATTTACCACTGCAGCGTTGAGCGCTGTGCCGAATGTCCATGCAATGGAGGCATGGAAAGACGGATTCTTTAAAAAAAAACTGAGGCATGAGACTAAAGAAAGGCAAGCACATGATTGCGGAGGATTCTGTCACCCACATCATAAAATGTATCTTGCCGAAATTGTGCAATCACACTATTCACATCCTTGACAAGAGACTCCAGCTGCAAAAGTTCAGGCCATGATGGATATAATCTTATTTGGTTTTGCTCACCTCATCCTGTCCATGTCCAACATCAATGCCAAGGAAAGATCGACTCTCATCGTCATTAGTATAATTAGTGATATTGGTGAAGCCAGTTGAAAACCTGCAAATCGAAATGAGCTGAGAGAAAAACAATCTGGAATGTATTGAGAGTTGAACTCACCTCAGGCGTGCCGTTAATTTTCTCGTCAGTACGTTCACAAATCGATCGATTTGAAAGACCTTGAGAAACACCGTGCGAGACAGGCTAATATGAAGACCGCCTTCCAAAAACTCGATAAATTGAGTCGTTGGCACCATTGCGCTTGCTCGCTGATTGATACGCCCAATGAGATCGAGGAGATTCACAGAAGGGCGGACTGTTGCTGTACAGTAAGCTTGCCAGTCCAATACAACGACACTCTCAACTTCTGGCTCACATGAACAGTAAACATATGTCGGCCAGTTTCCTTCTATAAAGGGGGCCTGTCGAATTCGGGACATCTCCTCGTCGACATTGCTTCGCCCACGTTCCCCTCGTCTTTGTTTCTTTTCAGGTTGCGCGACGGGGGTGCGGGACGTTGAGTCATTCCTTTGCCTTTTCTTTTCTATGGGGCCATCTTCTGGGGAATCGTCTTCAGAGTCCGAAGTTGTTGGGTAATCGACGAGGCTCATTGGTTTCCAATGCCCGCGGGTTGAGCTCGTCCCAAGTGCGCCTCTCTCCAACTTGTAGGCAGTGGGGACCGCGGACCTACCCGCTGGCGCTCGTTTGTTAGATCTGATGGCGTCACGCCTGCGCTTGCAAATGCCAACGACGATGGGGCTTGCATACGCATGCACATGCACTTTTGCAAGTGGCCGCTGCTAGTAACTGGTGCGGTGTAAAAATTGGTGGGAACTTTCAATTTGCCAAAGGCTGTTTACAACAAACTATATTGCGGATCTTGTTTGCCTGCAGAAGGGCACTGTAAATCACCACGCCGTGCATTTTCACACTCTGACACAGTCCAAAGTCTGCCAGCCTTGTCGACGACTGGTGGACAGTGTCAAAGACAGTTGCAAAGCTGAACATTTGGCTTAACAATATTGACGATTTGACCACCCTGCGCGGTCACTCCACTGACAATATATCTGAACCTATTGCATTTATGACAGCACAACAAAAGTATGCACATTTGATTACCAGCTCCGAAATGACCAGGCTATTACTGTGTGAACGGCTTCTTATTGCCCGTCCTCCCAGGAATCGATTTCCCTGTTTCTTTCCCATGACGCTCACCACCAATGCCTCTCGAAGCCCGCACTGTCGCCTGTCGCCGTTCCATATCCGCAGCCCACAGCGCAGCGCCCACAGCATTGGTGAACTTTGTAATAGTACCTAACAGAGGCACGGTCTCTAATGCTGCTGCCACGAACCCAAACTGCGAATACTCATTCCTCCTGGCCAATATCCACTTGGCACGTTCATCAGGGGACATATTTTTAAGTTTGAAGAGCCGGTGGTGAGCTTCAATTGCTGTTCGTTCGCCTTCAAGGTAAGCATATGCGAGCGGTCCAACCACTGGCACGAACTCAAGTGCGAAACCCACTGCAGCACGAGCCGGACGGCGAACAATATCGGTAACATTAGAGCGGTGCGTCGCCAGTTGAGCTAAATCGCGCAATGTTTTCTGCTGTTTGTCTACTTTGTGAGGAGGCAATGCATGTGCAGGGTCCTCCACAAACGGTCCAATGTCGACGTGCGCATGGCGAAGTAGCACCTCGTCAAAAAGACCTGCTCGTGTTGCGTCCAAACGGTTTCCGAGGACAACCCAAACTGCAAGTGAAGCTTCGCCCATGCATAACAACAGAGCTATCCATGTCGCTAACCGTACACCGAGGACGGAAAGAGCTCCAAGGCGCGGGTCGATGGAGCGAAGAAATCGGGCAACTAGCTTCGACTGCTGATTGAACGTCATTAACAGGAGAGGCCTGCACACATGATGATGATGAGCCGCGCTAAGATTCTCGATTCCTCCAAACGAGACACGAGGACTTACACTATTGTGGCAATCGATATTCCGAGCACAACTGAGAGTGATTTTCCGACTGGCGCAGCCAAATCCTTGAAGTTGGTAACAGTATAAAGCATGCCCGCAAATGGGTAGCCGGCAGCAGGAATGGGTTCTGGCATGTTGGGAGATTAACAACTAGATATCAAAGAGTTTGGGAGATGATTTCGATCAGTATCGGTATCGTTTGATGTATTTTGTATTGCTATTTTCAAGGCCAGAATTGATATTTTGAACAGAAGATGGGGGGAGGTTATTTATTTCATAATGCACCATTAGAGCAAGCGAACGTCATTTGTGTCAAGTTTACAAGATGTGAATGTGGTGATCTCAAAAAAGTTGATTACCAGGTAGCCCCACCCGATTGAAATCACGTCCCCCCATGACGCAAACAGATAACCCTCTTCCCAATACTCACGCGATCAAATATCGTTTAAAACTTAAAACATTTCTGTAAAAGATGTTGAATATCTTGAATTCATCAACTCTTTTTTACGTTACCTCCCACATTAGAGTGGTGCATCGCAAGTGGAGTTGAAAGGACGAGCAGAAAACCATTCTTGTCATGTACAAAACTCGTATCGATGTATTCACCGGACAAGCACTAGTAGTGGTTTGATTTGCATTACACATATTCGGCTAGTATTCCATATTTCACCTATTTACACATGTAATTCTAACCAATTGTCCGGTGAATACATTAGATACAAGTTGCATAAGCTGGATATTCCAAAAAGGTATGGACTCGGATCCTCCACTCGAAGCGCGTGCGGTCTGGAAACTCGGCGAAGGCGCGACCAACAATTCGCGCAGCTGCAGCGGTACTTTTGCAGCTATTGTCGAGAGAGGAAAGTACGGCCAGTCCCAATATTTCTTTGGGACGAACCCTTGGATCAGCGGGCAGCAACGAACAGGAACGAACGGTGGGCTGCAATTCAGTGGCTGCAATGTTACAAGCACTGACATCGGTATTTTCCCCACACACTATGTACAAGATATTATTTACATGATAATTAGTCTGAATCACTCAAGAGAGCATATCGATGAGAAATCTGAGTCTCTCAGATGAGTGAGTCTCAAGCTCTACATCTGTAACCGTATATTCCGGCGTGGCCAATGCAGTCCGACTGAGGGCGAACTACAACATTCAAAATTTGATCAGCTGTTTGGCCAAGAGAATTCATATATGCAGGTGAAACTTCACAAACCCGCAAAATAGGACCAGATAGCATCGCCGATATTTTGTTTGCAACGCTTTCCCATTCCTTGGAATGGAAGATCATACTGACTTGTCGAACGCTCGGAGTTTCGGCCAATGCATTTCCGTAAAGACTCTCTTCCAGGAAAGCGTCGAGGGTTGACGCCAAGACAAGTTCGGGATTTATATACTCCTCTACATCGGGCTGCATATTTGGGCACCATTGCTGGAATCGACTCCTAAAGTCGGCTTCCGACAATACAGTCGCGGATGCCAGTAAACGGAGGAGCAGAGATACTGGTTCTGTTTCAATAGTATCGTGGCCTTTAGATTCCGCTGCTCGTAGCCGCGCTGCCCTCAAGCGATGGATGAGTGCGCTGCCCCAAGGCATATGCTGCAGGTCAGCAGGTCTAGCATGGAGCAGATCCAGAAAAAGTGATTTCTCACTTTCTCCCTGTGCCTGAGTAACCAATTGCACAAGCTTCACGAACAAATTCGCTGGCAGGTCACAGATGCGGACACACGTGCTGTCGTCGATGTGCAGGAGAACGGATCCCACGCCAGTTGGCAATGTGCTCTCACGCATTGCATCCCGTACGACTTCCGCTGCCTCTACTTCCTTTACAGTTTCTGGCTCATCGCTCAGGGCTAGTATCTTCCTGGTTGTCCCACACCTGTCCCTCTGTAGCTGAACGCTTATCCGGACGAAAGGCAGGATATTTGCACTGACGAGCTCGGTTTGCTTTGCTGGGCTAGTACTGCCAGATTCTATACAATGTGCGGTACCATTGCCCGTGGTATCCACTAAGTGGTAAGACTGTGGTGGGGGTATAGGCTTTGATATCTGCATGACACTGGTATCCAAGCCTGCCGGGTTGGGTACTCTATATGCCTTCTGATAGAAGGCTCCGCTGTATATCGCATTCCGATGGAGAACATCGCATTTCGATTCTCTCAACAGTTGTATCTCGTTCTCATCACTGCAATCCTTCTGCAGTCAGCCAGTCGGCAGCAATTTAATGATCGAATAAGATTACTCACCACTTCCTCCAGGTCTCCAGCACTTGCTTTGCCTCACGCTCCTCATGTCCTCGAGGAGCATGCCTTATTTCCGCGTTGCTGGAAGCTTTCAGCTTATGCAGGCCAAAACTTGAGTCGTAGCAAATGTATTCTAGGTTCCGGCAGCATAGCGTGTCGTTCGGCTACAGAATTGATTAATGAGGACGCGGCCAAAAGCAGTTCTGACATGACCTGAGGAAGGAAACGTACCAAGAAATTAAGGGCCGACCGAGCTTTGGAGTATAATTGAATCACGACGACAGAGTTCGATCTGTCGGCACAGAGCAGGTTCCTGAAATAACGCGCTGGCCCATTCATTACTGCATGTTCAAACAGTTCTCCTACATCTGATGTTTTGTTAATAACTATACGGTCCCGCAAGTCCTTGGAACGAACGACATACCCAGGATCAGGACTACAAGATCTACCTCCTCGTCCTGTTGACATCCATGAAGTTCTCCACATCGCAATAAACGGCGCTCGCGATACATGGTTGCATCCAGCCGATCTTGGGATACAGGACGCTCAACATATACTGTGTTACGTTGTGCTTTCAGGTATAGACGACAGCGAGCATCTCGGGTGTTCTCTTTGACGATTAGGTTATAGATCTGCAGATGATATAAATGAGACGAACTTCAAGGTGACTTGAACGGCCAGCTATTGACCTTGAATCTCTTCCCTTCCTGTAGTCGACCCATAAGGGCTTCGTCGGGACTCCAAATGGTCAGCATCGCCTCTCGGGTCCTGTCAACCGACACATCTCTCGGAGGATAGTCACAAACGCGGAAGGCTATGAAGTGCGTGACATTTCGTGGCGGCGCCGCCGTCTAACAAACGCGAGTAAGCACCAATATAGCAGTATACCAGCTTCACAGGCAGCGCACCTCAATTCGATCACGAATCTCTTCCATGACTTCCGCTTGCTCTCGGTCCCGTGCGACGCACATAGACTGCTTTAATGCCTCCTGCTGCTTCAAATCAAGCTGCGCAGCGAATGCCACTGGATCGACCGCAAGTTGCATGTCCTGGTACAGTTGTGCTCCATCCGGTTCTTCAGCAGGACTCCCTACAACGACAAACCTGGTATCAGCGCGACAGTTCAACATGAAAGTAAATGGGAAGCGCACCTGCAGAGGTCCGTTGCCGCTTGGTAAAGCGATCGCCTGTAGTACGCACGACGGGTTTGTCGAGCCCCTTTTCGTACTCGGCGGCAAGCTTTTGATACATCAGCATATAATTATTCTGCCACTTCCTAGCAGCTTCCTCTTCTTCCTTTTCCGTCCGAACAATGCCACTGCCGCTTTCAACTTTCTCGTAAAATCGCACAGCATATCGTCGGCACACGACGACGTCGATACATGGAATTTGACCACCGTCCGCCATCACCTGACGCAAACCTAGTGTGAAGCTGGGAGCGCGCTGATAACCCAAGCGAGCATCCCAATATGCACGCCTAGTGCCATTAGCAGACAGCCGCAACTGGGTGTTATCTGTGGCCTCCAAGACGGGACACGGCTCAGGTGGACCTAACAGCTAAAATGGTCCAATATCAGTGCTTTCCACCTTTCATTGGACTTGCGAGGTCAACCCACCTGTGCCCCGCATATGCGCAGCTTGCTGCCAACCGCGATGTTACCTTTTCTGATCTGGCGTTCCAAAGGGGCATCAACACCCGCTTTGATTTTATACCATCCATCAGTCAGTTCTAATGCCCAACTAGTTGATTCTGCATCTGACGTTATCAAGTCAATCAATCAATACCACTTATAAAAGCATTCCATGCCGGAAGTTCTCCTACCAATTTGCCCGGTAGGTTCTGCAGTGTTGTTCTTTGAGGAGCGTTCCGCAACACCAGCAACACACAGCACCAAGAAACGGCTAGGTGCATTGTCGCGTTCGATTATCAACTTGACAGCGGAGCGCTGTGCGCGATTAATCTCCCGTTCATATCTTCCGCGAGGGGAGTGAAGTGTGAGTGCCATTTAATGGTTCTCTGCCCATATGGCTCATGTAATTGTCAAAGATACGCACCGGTAGCGCAGCTGCTCAACAACTTTCTTGGGGTTCCAATAAGCTTCAAGCAATGACGGGCATGATCGGACCATCGCTGCCAATTTCCATACAATCCACCGATAATGGTTTTGTACCCACTCCTCGGTGGCAAGATTGGATTGTCCGCCTGCGTCGATGAGTGCATCTCGGGCTTCCTTGACGCCCCATTGCTGCCAGGTACGGTCAGCCGCAGGGCCGGCCTGAATTTGGAACACAAAAGTTTGGGCCCGTATGTGGTCCATCGCCAGGATACGCTCAGTGCTTATATGCTGTTACTCCAATCTGCCATGGAAATCACCAGAGTCAGAAACTAAGTAGCTTACATTCCCAGATCCCGCAGTTCCTGGACAGTTTGGGGTCGCCATTCAGAATTGAAAGCTTCCTTCAATGTCTTACGATTTTCCACTGCTACACAAAGCTGTGAGTTCTGATGTTTCGACGTCAATGAATACTTCTGCATTTCATACTTGAAAGGCTGAAAAGCTCCAAAGGTTGCGTTCTCGCGGCATTCGGCGTTTCGGCAGGTCGCAATGGTCCGTGGCTGGACGAAGGAGAATTCTCAGTCGATCTAACCCTCGCAGATGGATGTAGCGTCTTTCTTTTGGGAGTTTTCACATTCGCAGCGGGGCCGAAAGGGCTCGTGAAGCCTTTCTGACGCTTGAATCCCGTTGGAGTGGGAGTGGTTGGAGTGCTAGGACCTCGTAACCCTGGCATACGAAATACTTTTGCGAATCCACCGCTAGGAGTAGTGTTAGTGAGCCGCTGTGGAGCTTGTCCCGGCTTCATTGGCGTCCGCTCAGATTTCCTTTCTGACCTTGAGCTGACACCACTGCGTACGTCATGACGTTGCCCTTCAGATTGCTGATCGGTTTGTAAGACCGCCCCGTCACGCCCAGTCTTAGATACCCGTGCGTTTGGGGTAGCATTAACCTGAAAAATGCTGGTTTCCGATGTATGCTCTGCAATTGACACCCCTGGGGGCAATTCAGCACAGATCAGCGCACCCACCGAATCCGCCTTTGTTTCGCCCTCCGACAAACGGGGGACCTTTTCCAAAACAGTACTTGCGATCCGTCGCTTCCCACTCCCAGGGGTAAACCTTCCATGTGTCGCGTGCCTATGTGAATCAGACGGCACTACATTGTCCACCCATAGCGCTTTTGCCTTGGCCAGAGAATCGCTTGAAACAGATGGCAATGCCTTTCCTCTGCCAGAAGTGAAGCCTCCAAAACCTCCGCCGCTCGATTCCGCATATGCGCTTCGCGAACTCATATCTGTATCATCACCCCACAATGCACCCGCCTTTTTGAGGGCGCCCTCTGACACGGGAGGCAGTGACTTTCCGCTTCCAGAAGTAAAGCTTCCTGTTATCGTACTTGCGGACTCGTCAAATGGCGTTTGATGCTTCTCATGTTCCAGAAGTGCCATCGCCTTCTTCAGCGCACTCTCTGATACCGGCCGCAATGCTTTTCCTCGTCCCGTGGCGAATCCAACGAAAGCTCCACCTGAAGGTGGGCCTTTGGCCTCCAAGTGATTCGTGCTCGGTAACACAATCGTCTGATGCACGTTGTCAATTAAGGGCATCTCTTTCTGCTGGACAGGTAGCTCCAGTGTATCTATCGAAGACTCTCCCTGTTGCCATAATCGGTTCGCCTTTGCGAGAGCCTCTTTTGACAATGCCGGAAGTTCCTTCCCACCTCCAGTCTTGAAGGAACCGAATCCGCCTCTGTAGGACATATCGGTCAAACACGTCTCATCTCTTTCACATGTTCCAAGATGAGGGGGGAACTCTAATTGTCGAGTCGCTTTGCACGGAGCGAAATTCGACATAGGAGACACACAATTGCCAGAGGTATTGCCGTGGTCACCGATCTCGTCGCTTCTGAATGGAGGGATATCTACGCCAGTCGACAAGATGCAATCAGCCCGATCCATGGCAGCCTTAGAGATCTTGGGTAAAGTCTTGCCGGCGCCCGACATGAAACCTGGAAAGCCCATAGAAGCTGGCTTCCCCACTAGAAGCCCGGTTGAAATCCCGGGACCTTCTTCTTTGAACGCATTTTCGGATAGGAATCGTCTTGCCCGGTCAATTGATGCCTTCGAAATTGTTGGTAAACTCTGCCCCAAACCCGTAGTAAAACCGCCATGACCCTTTGCTTGCGGTTTATCATCTACTAACGGATTTTCAGGGGCAGGGGTAACTAATGAAGCGTCGCCGATTGATAGGAGTTGTTTCGCGCGATCCTGTGCCGCTTGGGATACATACGGTAAGCACTTCTCGGAGCTGCTAGTGCACCCCATCAAGTCTTCTGATTGCATAGCTGGACATGCGTGGACAGTTTCCGTTGAGTTTGGTTGGCACTCCTCAGTTGACAATATGTGCTTCGCACGTGCAAATGCCTCCTTGGAAAGGTTTGGTAGAATTTTCCCTGAGGCTGCCTTGAAACCTGCGAACTCGACACAATTGCCATTGATACTCAAGCCTTTCTCCGGCGCCAATCTTGAGGATTTCCGATCAAGCTCGTTCGAAGGCGTGGAGTCATGTACCAGCGACAGAGATGGGTGATGGTCGATTAGACTCTCATCTGCCGAGATTTGATCGATACCGTCCACGCCTTCACGGATCTCCGTCAGGTTCACCTTATTGATCGTATTTGACGACGACCTTGGTTCTCGCTCAGTGACGATGCACTTTGTAAGTGGCCCCACTTCCAATCTCTCCTTGATCAATTCATTCGCTATGGTAACGACAGCCGACGAAGACTTACGTTGTTCGATCATGTTGAATCCTCTGTATACTAAGGGATCCTGGCGAAGCGATCGCAGGTGGACTAAAGCATCCGATATCATGTCTATTATGGACTGACCTGGGTTACGTCTCACGTCTGGATGAGATATGTCAAAGACAGCCTCGTGAGAAATAGACGCAGCATTGGTTTGATTGATTTCGAGGATGGGTTGCATATCTTCTCCCGCTCCATGTGTACTCTCATCGGTAGAGCCACGGGGATTTTCACGGACCCCACTATCGTTTGTTGCTGCAGATTTTCTAGGATTGGCAACTGAGACCCGGCCAGATGAGTGAGGCCCGTGAGATGAGACACAACCTAAGTGGGATCTGCGTAACATCGCATCCAGTTGTAGATCCATTAGGGATTTTGGAGTGAGTGAGTGGCCGTTCCCTGAGCGACGTATACCATAACGGAACATGTCTGAATTAGGCTGTCTGAGACGCCCAACATTGTCTTGGTTGTCTTCTTCTGCCACCAATCTTTGAGATGCCTCCATGACTTCTGGGGCAATGATGACCGCCTTCCCTGACGCCGTTTGAAACCTGGTCATTTCACCTTGCTTACTAGTATCGGGCTGGATTGGCGACTGAATGCTTGAAGATTTTGCAGTCTCATAACGTGATATCTCCTGGTCTAGGACTTGTAAAAGACTGGGAGTAATCTCGGGTTCTTCAAAATCGTAAGCATCTTCCTGAGACTCAAGTGGGACCTTAGAATTCATTGTGATGTGAACTTCCGGTCTGCCATCAGCCGGATTTACTTCACGAACCGTTCCCTTGGGGCTTTTTAGAGGAGTTGCACGATCGTCCTCCGAATTATGCTGATTAAAATGCTTCACATGATGCACAGCCTCAAGGATAGGCTGATCAAATTCGAAATCAGGATAGTGGTCTTTCCAGCTGTATTGGGAAGGTTCGGGTAGCATATCGTGATCAATCTTGTTAGTCTCTTTGCAGGGACTGCGTTTCTGGTGAGGCTCGACTTCGATGATCCGCTGCTCTTGGTAGCCATGCGCATTTGTTTGCATTCCGTCCATATGACACAGATTTCGCCCAATTGCAACTCTGTCGCCTTCCCTTCACCAGCTATTTTCAGATTTCTGCTGACGGTTATGACAGCACTCGTACCAGACTCACCTTATATGAGCCTTCTGGGACGGTTCCATTTCAGTCCGCTCACTCCTTATCACGACCGTTTGGGCAGAGATGTCGTGGCATGCAGGCAAGACCTCTGGGGATTTTCCCTTCGACCGCTGTATGCCAATATCGTCTGTATCAGTGATGGCCTGTTCAGCTAGAGCAGGAGCCTTCATGAAGCTCTGGAGGAACTCTCCATGATCACTGGTATCGACGATATCCGCCTCCTCAATTGTGAGGTTAGCACGGCTGGCGCTAGTATTTGTTGCTGGAAAAGGTCTCGTACTCTGCGCGTCAATCACCGGGGAGGAAGCACCATCATCCTGACCTCCGGCTTGGAACGGGTTATATATCACGTTTCGCACCCTGTCTGTTCCATACATGAACATAGGAATACAGAGGATATATTCAAGGGCATATCAATTTTACCTTGGCTTTCATGGGCGGGTGGCCGTTCAAAATCTGAATGTGCAAGTCTCCCTTCTCCAGCCAACAACGAATTCTCATTTCTCAAGAGTAAGTCTATCCTTTTTTGCGTGTCTTCCAGCGAACTGTTGCAAGTTGTTCTAAGGAACGGTGAGATGCTCTCATCCGAAGTTCCAGCACATGTTGTTGCCTCGGCGTCGTTCTCATCACCTTTAAGTTGCTCTAACGCGAAATTGTGGTTGATCTCATATCGATCAGGATCTAAGCTTCGAGTGCGTTCATGGTTCAAGTCCCCGCACACCGACCAGCTAGACGAACGTTGGTCACCAGCCTCATCTGCTCGCGGGCTACTTTGCGCCTCAACTTTGATCGTAGCCTGAGTTTCGTTTCCATCTGAATCACATGTTTCCAGAGCACCACCGTATCGCTCCTCTTGCGGCGCATGCCCTGTACCCATCAAAAAGGCGGGCGACTGGGAGCTAATCACGCTTTGTACTTTATAGGAATGTACCATGCCATGATCGTAGGTTGCACACTTTGAATTGGATGATCCATCTGCGGCAAGGGGAGACGCTGTGTGTGTCTCCGGGGTGTCCAACAGAAGACCAACCTGGGAGTCCCCACCGCCCAGCAATGATCCATGCCCTTCATAGCGATTAGGAGCTTCACAGAGATTGCCACTTACAACGTCCTGTGGTATCTGGCAAGGCATCTGAGGCCCTTTTTCCGTATGTGAAACGGCCAAGTCGAAAAGGAGCTGCTGACTGCCCAAACAGTCCCTTTCATCGAGTATCGAAACAGACTGCATAGTGATCTTCATCCCAACTCCGTCGTCGGTCGTAGCGTCGGAGTCTTCATCATCTGCGTCTAATGAAAATGCTGGAAATTGTGGGGGTGAGAGATCTTTGTGATAGGAAGAGTCCGTCGCGGCATCCCCACGATGTAGGGGGGAGCAGAGTGAAGGAGACTCCTTAGAACGCCGCCGTGAAGACTCAGCAGACGCCTGTGGGGTGGGTACGCTATGTTGCAGATTCGTGGCGAATGTAACAAGATGGCTTGAGTCGACGGAGTCTGACGAAGCTACGTGCTCGGTCGCGCCAATGCTTACTGGGGTATGCGATTGATTTGACGGTCGATAATATCTTTGGGACCGGCATAGTGTAGGTGACACCGGGGGTACAGGATCCATGGTGAACACGTCGGCGAAGGACGCCTCACTCGACGAGGGGGATAGGTCAATGTTGGAAACGCTAGACAATGGCGACGAAGAGAACAAGTTCACGCTTTCGTTTCTCTTCTGCGCGGTGCTTGAAAGTCGCATCCGCCTTCGTTCTAATGGCTCGTCATCAGATGAATAGCTTATACTTTCGGTTGCGTCCGTGGTTGCCGAACTGGTACGACCGTTCTTTGGATCACGACATAGAGTGACGTGACCATCGACGTCCTCCCGTATCGACACCAGCGACCGCGGCAGAAAATAATCTTCGCTGTTTCTCATCACATCAATAGTTGGCGAGTGTGAATAGCTACGATTTTGTCTTTTTCTGCCCCTGCTGTGTAACAGTTCCAAGGCGGTTCTCGTCTGGGTAATAGAGGGCGTATCTAGCGGTCTCCCAGTGTTCTCGTCCCGCTTGTCCGTTCCTCTGCTCTCCCCAAGACCACGTGTAGCATCACATGCTGTGCGAGCGCAAGATGTTTCCTCCCATTCTGGCGCATCGTACCTTTGCTGCTGTTTCATTAAAGATCGACTCCGATGATACTTCAAAGCACCTTCAAATGTCGCCCGTCTTTGCCGTTTCTCGGTCCGCATACTAGGTGTTTTCTCCGGCTGTACATGCTGAAAATTGTTCGTACCGTCGGCTAGTGTCCTTAACGCTCTCTTTCGTTTCGCTGTCGTTGCGAAATGCTCCCGCGGAGCCAGCTGTCTATCCGCGCGGTGTTTGGGGGTATCTAATTCCGGCGTTACGGACCTACGCCGTTGCCTTACCATGCCCGTCTTTCCTCCTTGAATACTCGACGCACGTCTGTGGCCTTCCTTCCTCAATCTCTTTGTCGCAAAGGGCACTTCGACTCTGGGACAGGAATCATTCTGATCGGTGGCGTTTCGGAGTGACTGCGATTGTTGCAAGAGTATTCTTTTTGTTCTGGCATTATCTTGACCCCTGCCATCCCTGATAGATTTCGCGGTGGTAGCACAGTCAGAAATCGATGGCTTGACGTTGAAGGCATTATCAATGCTATGTGTATCTGCAGATAATTTTATGAATTGGGATACCAAGACATTCTTGTGCAAACATAAACGTACGCTTTTGAGACATGTTAAGGGTGCTTCTTTTGGTCTGTTCGAAAATACTCGGTAAAACAGCAGGGCTAACATCCTCGTCGTCGGGCTTTTCGTGGGGTAAAATGTCTTGAATAGCATGCAGTTCACTACGCCGCACGCTCTCAGTCACTTCCTTAACCATAACATTCTTCAAATCTTTGAAGGTTGAGGGATCTTGGCCCAAGGAATGGTCGCCAAGGGTCAATGCTTCGGAATTCAGATGTTCCGAGTCCTTCCCATAGAGCCGAGCTGGATATGGTGAGATAGATGATGACCTACCCCGAGCGACCTTCCAGACAATAGGTGACCTTTCGTCGAGAACCCCGGCCGCACTGATTAGTGTATGGTTGCGCAATCCTTTCGCAATATCCCCCGGTGTTTGTTTCCGCTTCTCCACCCCAGGGGATGGCGTCTCCATTGACGGAGACCAAGTCAGGACAGAGTCCCCTCTAGTGGTACTTGGCGTAAGTAGAGACTTTATCGAATCGCTTGTGCTTGAGGAGAATGCGAGTAGTCTTGGCTTTAGCGGCGTATCCGTGGCGGGCGATATTTCAGCTGCTTTGGCTATCCTCCACGGATTGTAAGGTGTTCGATACTTGACGGAAGACGAAGATGATACAGCCGGCATAATATGTGATGGCCGGGGAGTTTGCTCATCCTCATGTTGCTTGGGATTTGAACCATACAGTGCGAGTGGAGAAGGCTTTTCGTTCTCGTCGCTCGACCCCCGCAGCGGCGTATTTATCTTGTGTAGGTCCTCAGACTTCTGCGATATTTTACAAAAGAAAAATGAACAAACTGCGTGTAGCAAACATCATCCCGTACTTACCTCATTTGTAGATGCAAGTCCAAAGCCGCGCAGAGCTTCTGCGGTGAGTGGAAATGTGTCGCTGCCATCTGACATCCAATCCGTCTCTTCCACCCGACCCTCCGCCATCGCAAAGGCGTATCTGCTTTCCGTCCTTTGCTCCCCTGCCAAAAATGGCCGCGACATGATCTCGGCAGCGACCACAATTCGCAGTGGAAGACGCTGGCCCATCGACGTGCTGCCATTTACCCATATTTGGACAAATGATGTACACGTGACAAAGCCCCCAAAATCTCTTCGCTCCCCCAATCAACGGGGGAGGTGCAGTTTGATCAGCCATTTATAAAAGCCCAAGGCTTCCCCCCCGCTGTAGACGTTGTTTGTAGATCGCATTCTTTCCATTTCAACATCTCCTTCAAAATGGTTGCTGAACAGTGGGTGAGTGTGAACTCGGAGTTCACCCGGTGTCATGCTTTGTCTCATATGTGCAATGACTGCAGAACGTCGGCCTTAACACTACCCTCGAAGAGGAAGATAAGGAGATCTACGATCTCGTTCAAAGAGAGAAATGGCGTCAGTATTCCTGTTTGGAGCTGATTGCTTCTGAGGTAGGAATCGTTCTTTTACATCGTCTAGAAATTTGGCGCGTTGCTCACGTCACGTCTTTAGAATTTCACATCCCAGGCCGTCATGGAGGCCAATGGTTCTGCTTTGACCAACAAATATTCTGAGGGACTCCCTGGTGCCCGCTACTATGGCGGTAACGAATACGTCGACCAGATTGAAAATCTATGCCGTAAACGTGCTTTGGAGGCCTTTCATCTGACTCCCGCGCAGTGGGGTGTGAACGTGCAGCCCTACTCTGGTAAGATCGGGCTGGAGGTCATTCTGAAATCGGACCTGTATTGATTTGGTACGCACTACAGGAAGTACCGCGAACTTCTCCGCTCTTACCGCGCTTCTCGCTCCCCACGATCGTATTATGGGGTTGGATCTTCCCTCAGGCGGCCAGTAAGTGACAGCATGGGAACAAACATGGGTGGTTCAAAGTGTGCTTAAGATTGTCGACTGCCTAGCTTAACTCACGGCTACGCCACGGCAAAGAAGAAGGTCTCTTCATCTGCGATCTACTTCGAATCACTTCCTTACCAAGTGGACATGGTATGGCACGACCAGGAACTTTCTTACTTTGGAGATAGATCTCATTCGGCCCGTTTCCTTTAAAGAAAACCGGTTTCATTGATTACGATAAACTGGAAGAGAACGCTGCTCTCTACCGTCCCAAATTGATCATCTGCGGTGCCAGCGCTTACGCTCGTGACTGGGACTATGCACGTCTTCGCAAGGTTTGCATCTTGTGGAAAACATCATCAATTCGCAGCCGCTGATGATTGTTGAATCAATCTTAGATTGCGGATCAGCACTCAGCTTACCTCATGGCTGATATCGCACATATCAGCGGTCTTGTCGCTGCTCAAGAGGCGAACAACCCCTTCGAGTTCTGCGACGTTGTCACTACCACAACTCACAAAGTATGTTGACCAGGTGTGCCGAGGATACTTGAGGCCCTGATCTAACCGTTGTCCGCAGACCTTGCGAGGTCCCCGTGCTGGTTTGATCTTCTTCAGGAGGGCGCCAAAGGGCGAGAAGAACTCTGATCTTGAAGACAAAGTCAACTTCGCTGTCTTCCCTTCAAATCAAGGAGGACCTCACAACAACACCATCGCTGCCGTCGCTGTCGCCTTGAAGCAGGTCGCTAGTCCCGAATTCAAGCAATACGCGCGGCAAGTCAAGGCGAATGCTATCGCCCTTGCCGAAGCATTGAAGAGCAAAGGTTACAAGATTGTGACTGATGGTACCGAGAACCACCTTGTCCTGTGGGATTTGCGGCCAAATGCTCTTACTGGCAGCAAGATGGAGAAGATCTGCGATTACGTCAAGTGAGTTCTATAAAACTAATGGCATGTGGCTGACGGCATAGCTGATATTTCTGATTAATAGCATTACTCTGAACAAGAATGCTGTGCATGGCGATTCATCTGCTCTTGTACCCGGCGGTGTCCGCCTTGGTGTGTAATTCCGCTAATGTTAATGATCGATTCATGTAACTGACTCAGAGATATAGGTACCCCAGCATTGACATCCCGGGGTTTCAAGGAGGCCGACTTTGAGAAGGTCGCGGACTTCCTTGACCGGGCTGCAAAGATCGCCATCAACGTCCAAAAGACTACTGGCAAACTCATCAAGGACTTCGTTGTAGCCTTGGAAACCAACGAAGACGTCAAGGTACTGTGTCTAATACCAATACCTTTGTTGGGTTACTTGATGCTGACAAGCTCCGCTTAGACTCTTCGTGGGGAGGTGGAAGCCTTTGCCCGTTCATTCGCCATGCCTGGTTTTGACGCTGCTAGTGTCCCAGAGTCCTGCAGGGGCCACTAATTCCTTGAAGCCATGGCCGCATTCCAATGTAACATATCTATTTTCTGAATTCATCTCCAATATTATTACATTGTATAGTTTTTCTAAGTCTTCACCATTTGGTGAAAATTTGACTAACGCACAGGCGCTAGTTGCAGCGAGCCAAAGTTACATTTGATAAATCTTACACTAGTGCTCAATGGCATATAGCACACTATAGTTGCATTGTTCCTTTGCCATTGTCAATCTGTTGAAGCATGCGCAAGTTCAGTATCGTCACTGTAGTTGCATGCAACACGATTAGCCTTGTTTCCCTGAAGGCCATCGCTCAGAATATCTATGTACCAGGAATTATATGCTAGAATGTAAGCTTTCTTGCGGTCTTGGTCAGATATAACCAACTTTGATAATCTTTCCATGGAACACTGGGAACCCTGTGACGTTCGGGCATTTTACAAGTGTCTCATTTCCAGGATCACCCAACCGTGGGGGTATCCAGAGTGTCATCTTAGATCAATCAATGCCTATTGTAGAATATTGACCACGTTCCGAAAGTAAAATCCTAGAATGCCCCCTTCCCGTTGACATCTGACAAAGGACGAGATTCTGTATCAGCTTTTGTTGAATGAAGGGTCTTGTGTCGAGTTAGAAAGTCTCTTGAGCGATGGAAACGGAAGTAGCCCAAGCTATCGTTGATATTCCAGTACTTCATGCAGACTTCGGGAGACAATCACCAATGGTCATTGGCGATGACGGGGAACAACAGGCTGCAACAGAGAATGTACCAGCATCTGGAGGCGAGGAGAGCATCACAAGCCATTCGGTGGCTCCGGAAGCAATGGTAGTGAAGAAGGGAGAATCCAACGAGGAATCTGATGTACAGGGACAGGACGGGGACGAAGCCGCTAAAACCAAGTTCGACGCATCGGACAACAGAGGGCCGAAGGAAAACTTCAAGGCACAACATAGGACACTTAAAGCCAAAAACTCAAAACTCAAACCCGCTGTGGGACTGAAATCCGGGTCACATAGTAAGATAATCTCATCATCAAAAGCTGCTGACCGGCCAAGCAGCACTGAGGAAGATGCAGATATGGATAAAACCATTGGCCACTATCAGGCCGAACTCCGATGTTTGGAAGAGAAGGAAGCCAGAGAAGCAAAACGGGCCAAAGCGAAGCATTCTGACACATTCGCATACCGCCATTTTCATATGGTTCACCCAACATGTAACAAACTCTTAGGGAGGAGATGGGATATGGCAAAGAGAAACATCCATCTACAAAGATTAGCGAAAGCCAAATCAAGTATTGATACATCACCCCCGAAAGAATATCCGCACTTGCAGCATAAGCTGAAAAAGATGCAGATGCAAGAAGGTGAGAACGTGCTCAACGTCCTTGATGATGATGCGCACGTAGCGGCTGACGATGCACCCGTTTTAGAGCGACGAGCGCAGATTGAACGTGACAACAAGATATTGGTTGACAAAATGTCGTCAATTATGAAGCTGGAGAAAGAGGTTTTTGGACAGCATCCCAGCCCTCTAAGATTTGCACATAGTCTGAATGCAAACAGACGACAACGGGAAGTCAAGAAAGTTAATCAAGATAATATGGTACAGTACCCTTTAGCAACATCGCGCATTTGATCAATCCGCACTAACTGCGAAATTAACGAATAGTCCATCCTTGAGCGCCTAGAAGGCCGCGAATCATTCTATAAACATGATGACCAAGTGAAGAGCCGTCACCAAACTATAGGTTATCTCTGCAATATTGCAGCGTACCCTGACCGGTTTATTCGTCTTGAAGAACAGTATGATCGTCGCGCAAAGGATTCTGTGACGGAGCGTGATGCGGCCCCACTTGGAACGGAGCGTATTCAGCAGCTTGAGAAGGACTGGGCAAGCGGACCAAACCCAATGAGCGGCCGAAGCTCCGTCAATAACCAGCATGTGCGATTTCGAAAGGGACCGGAAGGAGCCGGCCAGTACCATAGCAAGAAGCGAGCGCAAACCCCCAAAATTGGTATCGCAGCAGTGGACGCAAAGCTACTTGGAAAGGAAGCTCAGTTTGGAGGACCTCCACCTCTTCCTGGCATTCCTGTTGCCTCCAGCAGTGAAGTACCAATGAGAGAATCATCAGCATTGGCTCCCCTAGATGCAGGGGAAGAAACCACTAACTTGGAGCACAGTGTGGCCCTGTCAGTAGAATAGATGACTGCCAACATCGCCCAAACTGCCCTATTTAAATGTGAATGAATAAATATAGCCATATATATGAATGTCAACCAGGCCCTCAAGATATCAGTCTCGGGGCTTTCCCTTTCTTTCCGCTATTGGCACCACAGGAATGAGGATGTTGAGCCGGAAGGGATTATGCAGATGCGCTTGTCTTTGTTTCTTTCTGGGCAAGACATTCTTCTTATTAAGGAAGCTCTAGTGCATTGGCTGCAGCTACTGATTACCTACAAATTCCGTTCACACAAAATGCGCGTGAATGGTGCAGTGACTGCCCATTGCCTGGATCACATGACTAGCTCCATTTGGGCGTCCAGTCGACTTGCCTTCCAGGGCTGGGTCCCGGAATTCAACTCGTCTCGCCTTTAGCCTGCTGATGAAAACATGGAACCAGGCCTGCTGATCGCGTACCTTGCCTTGGGCACAATGGCCGTTGCGCCAATATATTTTGGCTCCTTCGCGGCCTTGAAGATTCCAAAAAAGGTTGGCAGTATAAATGTGATGCACCACCGCGTTTTGGCCCTCAACTCAGTTAACTCATAGAAGGACACCACCCGAGGCAAGAAAGGACAAAATGAGGAAGAAGAGGAGGATATTGAAGAAGACGAGGCAGAGTTCTTTCGACTTGAAGATGCCTACTGGTTCCCTGTCTTTGGATCTCTGGCCCTTGTGTCGCTCTACGTGGTCTTCAAGTACTTAAACAAGGAGTACCTCAACGCCCTCTTTACCGCCTATTTCTCAATTTTGGGTGTTGGCGCCGCCATTAAGAGCTTTCTCGGAATTAGTAGAGCTGTGACAGGTTGGAAGATCAAAGGAGAATACCGAGTGGATCTGTGGAAAAAGGAAAAAGGTTGGTTGGTGCTAGATGCCAAAGCACGATGTAGCCAGGTTTGGGACGCGTAGAAAAGCCAATAGCACTTAACGCAACACACCACTACCTTAGAAATTGCTTCGTACCATTTCGGCAACTACCATCTCTTCCTCATCGTACTGTCCATCATCATTGCGGGTCTGTATGCCATGACGAAGCACTGGATTCTCAACAACATCTATGGAGAAGCGTTCTCCGCATCTGCAATTCAATTGCTCAATCTGGATTCGTTCAAAACCGGAATGGCGCTCCTGTCCTTCCTCTTCCTGTACGACATCTTTTGGGTTTTCGGCACGGACGTCATGGTCACAGTTGCGAAGGGTTTTGATGCACCTGTCAAAGTTCTGTGGCCCAAAGATATTGTTGGACTTATCCAGTCCGGATTTTTCACGACGGAAGGTGTTCCCTTCACGCTACTTGGATTGGGTGATATTGTGATTCCGGGTGAGTTCAAAGAGATCTACATATGCATTTATCAGTTTTTTTGAACTGAAGCTGTGCGTCCTTTAGGTATCTTTGTAGCCCTGTGTCTCCAGTTTGACCATCATCAATATCTGAATTCCAAGAAAGGGAAAAAAAATAAGTACACGCAGTCCTTTCCCAAACCATACTTCACGGTCTGCTTTATTGCATATGCTCTGGGTCTCGTTACCACAGTGGTCGTAATGCATACGTTCCAGGCAGCTCAGGTAACGTATTACGCGCATTCAACCGTGCCGTCCTTCATCTGCTCATTCCACATGTTTTGGCAGCCTGCCCTCCTATACCTATCACCTGCATGCATATTGTCAGTCCTGCTAACAGGCCTCGTTCGAGGCGAGCTTAAGCAAGTCTTTGCCTTTGCCCCTGCAGAGAAGGAGAGCCCCAAAAAGACTTTGGAACATATTGCAGACGATCTCAAGATCGAGAACACCGCCGCATCTGAAGACGATCTCGGAACGTACGGCAGTGAGGGAGCAACAAGTGAACAGGAGGGTTCACGGAATCGAAAGGGTAAGAAAAAGACGGGAACCAGTGGCAAACGGAAGGCCGCCAAGAAGCAATAAGGTTTCATGTGATCAGGGGCCAATGGATCGGATGCACTTATTAAACTACTCGTCGGGTCTAAATACTTGTACCAATGTAAGGTCATGAACACAAGAATTATCACACTAATAGGGTTGCATGTCAGTCAAATGCAAAGATGCAGTTATACATGCCCCACCTCAGCGCTATCCCTCAGAAAAAGTGGTGAAGTGGGTTTTAATGGCATTAAAAAAGCCCGCAACCTTTTGTCGCAGTATTTCTAACAAAATAGACAAGGATGCTTTGTAACATCGACCATGGCTAAATTGCACATTCTACCAGCATACCTTGAGTATCTTCCGTCTCCTTCAGCTCATCGATCAAATCCACTACCTCATCGTGAAAGCTTCTTTCCCTGGTATTGAGAAGATGTGTGACTAGCGCGTTATACTCATCAACAAGCTCAGAGAGTTCCGTGATGTGCCCTAAAACCGCGCAAAAAACTTCGAAACTGTCATTTACAATCCAACTGGCGTCATAAATTACCGGCCAATTCCTTCCATACGATGTCTCGATTGTCGACAATCCGTCCATTAAGCCCCTCCTGAGAGAGGCATTTGAGTGGTTGCTCAATATCGATCGCTTCTACGTCAGAATGGATTTCCGCTTTCCTTGAAGGGAACAAACTTGTGGCAGTGCCATCTAAGTTAGGAGATATAGAATCATTCAAAGGCATTTCCTTGATGTGGTCGTCCCTTTGGTGAACATCGTCATCCGGCAGGTATCGTTGCTCCTGCACCCGCTCCTGGATGCTTGGCGACTGTGGTGCGTGTGTAGACATGTCGACAGTTCCCATATCATTCTCTCTCGTTTCGAAAGAGCAGCCTCTCATATCGGGTCGTGGAGAGCCGCTATAATTCTGCTCGTCAATTGGAGGACAGTCGTTCATGAGAAATTGCAAGCGGAAAATACGTTGTCGCGAGTGCATTCACGTCTTCTTAAAGTTAACGCGTGGTACACGTGATCTGAACGACGTGTGTGGGAAGCTTACTGTCAGCAGTGAGATCAGATCGCTTTCGTAAAATGATGGGTGATTCGGCCATGCAAACGGAGGGGGCCAAGGGGACACACCTCAGTCCCGAGTCACAGCAAGCTTATGAAGATATTATTCAAGTAAGTAGGAAGCATTGCAGGCAAACTGGGGTACTAGGGTGGGTTTGTCCGTTGCAAACCCCCAAGGTCTTATCCGTATCAAAGCCCCTGAGGTCCTCATAATCATTCTTATTACAGGCTCTCCAACGTGATATCAATGTTCTCTCTGACCCGACGTCTGACCGACTTGCCAAGCGACGAGCGTTGGACCATATCCAAAGAGAAACACTCGGAAAGCGGGCGTATTCTGCAGACCGAGCGTTGATGCGTCAGACATTCACCAGTCTGTGCAAGCCCTTGGTCAAATGCTTATCAGACACCGTAGAGAAATGTCGAGAATTGAGTAGCGACATTATTCTCAGGTAAGAGCTACTGGGAAATGATGGGAAATATAAGGACGGATGCGTGAACGATTTACTGAAATTTGGTCACGCCATTACAGATTCTCAGAGTCTGTGGATGATGTCACGCCCTTTTTAGCCTACATCGTTCCAGCCATCAGTGCGCGGCTGAGCCAGACTGAAATTGTGGAGCCATCGGAAGAGATACGGCTGTTGCTTGTACAACTTTTAGTACGTCTGGTCAACCTTACCGGTGCAGGATTTATCCCTTTCGTCGAAGACGCAGTTAAGGTGCTGCAAAGAACATTGCAAGATCCTTTTCCAAACGTTAAAAAGGTGTGTTGGATGAAGAGAAAGTATACTTCGTGACATGTTTTGTGAAGTAACTGAAATTCACAGCTGTCCGTCATTTACAGGAATCATGTAACTTGGTCATACAGTTATCACGGCAAACCAAAAAAGCCTTAGGGTATCATGGGGCGTCAATCGCAAAAGCTGTCGTGCCATGTCTTCAACACCGACATTCCAGTGTGCGAACTTCCGGCTTGCAGGTGAGGAGGTCGCTTGGACGGCAGTCTTAAGCATATATGAAATAGACCTAACGAATTTGGCCATGGAAAAGGCCATCCGTGAAGCGATCATGGTCGACGCTTCAGGCTTAGATGATGTACTAGACACGTTGCGACAAATTACGTTAGATAAATCGCAGTCGGTGCGAGAATCTATATACGTCACGGCTGCAGAGTGGATGTTAAATCTTCCGGACCGGTGGTCGGTCGGCTACAAAATATTGCCCTTGCTGCTGGCTGGAATGACGGACGAGCTTCCAAAATTGGCAGAGGTTTGTCGAAATTACATGGACGACATTGGAAAGCTGTATGAAACGGACTGGGAAGATAGGGTTAAGGATGAGTTAGATTACATGCAGCTAGATTCTGGTAAGTTGCGGTGAGATGTTTAATGACACGCTCTCATTTTCTAAAGAACTATTTATTTGATCGATTCAGATAGACCTCGCGTTGGTTGTCGTCACGTAGTTCGCGACAACACGCAAAAGATCGTAGCGAAAACACTTGAAGGATTGGCGGACTGGAATGCAGATGTAAGAGCGAAGTCCGCTCAGGTGCTGGCCACTTTCATCACATATGCGGAGGACATGATAACTGGATATGCTGGGATTATATTACCTGCGCTCTACAGAGTATTAGCTGGCGATGAAGTGACTGTCTGCAAACAGGTGGGACTTGCTTGCACGCCTATCTGTAATACGAGGCTTTACTGATCGTGTGTAATGACTCACAGGCTATTGGGGTGGCTGAACTTCTTGGACGTCATGTGGATACAGATGTGTACCTGGATATAATTCTGCCTGCAATCCGCACTGGGGGAGGAGGGTCAACTCAATTTCGCTTGGGGTGTCTCCGGGCATTGGCTGGTTTAGTGCGAGGTACACCAATGTCTCGATTCAGCAAGGCACGATTGGAACGAGTCAGCGATCTAGTCAGTGAAAAAGAGTTGGCACAGAATGAGAATACGGAATTGCTGGCCGAGGTTGCTGGTGTTGTGGTAGAGTTGGTGAAAAAGGTGCCACCGGTACATGTTGATACGTCAGAGGCCGCGTCTACCAGATCAGAAACCGTTGGTGTGCCAAATGCAGAGGAAATCGGCAGGGCAGGCTATGTAATTTTCTTGGTGCTGGCGCGCCTGAGCGGGGTTTCTGAAGATGACAAAGTTCCGGGAGTGCCGGTTCTACGCCAAAAGGTGAACAGCGGCAACTAGCTTGCATCAGCCGCACAATTATTGAATCTGCTCACCACGCATTTATTGTAGACTGAAGAGGCTCTTAGAATCTTGGCGACCGCGTATGGTTTATTCAGTGTTCAGGATCTGTATGCATTACACTTGGATGCAGTACTTGCATATCTAGCTGCTGAACAGTCACAATGGACGCGCTATTCCCCAGAACCTCGCCTGCTCGACACCATACTTACTCAAGCTGGGCCTTTGGCAGGACAGAGGCTTGAGGTTACGGTACCTTTACTTTCAGGAATGGCTGGCATTGAGAGGGACATCGAAGTGCGAGAAAGGTGCGTTGATTAGCCATAATAGCGTACTTGTTCTCATATCTCACGTATTCTCATCATTTCGCAGCATGTTCAAAATTACCCTGAGTCTTCTCCACTCACCGTCAACATCTTTGAACTCGACTGGCCAATTTTCCGAATACTCGCGTGCAGTGCTCTCCGACATCATTATTGCCAATGGCGTCTGGAAACCTGGACGCAAAGCTGCCTTGTTGCGTGGCAAGGCAATCGAAACTCTCCTGGCTCTGTTAAACGGGAATAATGGAGAAGAATGTCTTGGATTTTTGAGAAGCGATGCACTAATGTGCGTCTGGGAACCAGACCTAATGAATGTACTTGTGGGAACGTTGGAGGATGATGATGCAGACACTCGAAATCACACTTTAATGGTTTTAAGCCACCTTCTGAGGAGCCCGCTAGAATTTACAGGTACCTCATGGGCTGGCTTTATCTAATTGACCATATGGCTCACAATGGCTCATGGCATCCGCTTGTCCCTTGACTTCACAGCAAATACTTTCAAAAAGTTATACCAAGAACTACTCAAACGCATGGACGATGCGCACGACTCATTACGCGTTGCGACCGCGCGAGTTTGGAATGATTTTTTTGAAGCAGTAGGAAGTTGGCAGCAGCGCATGTCTCCACTGATTCAAGCTGCAGGAGGCATGACCGCTGTAATGGTGCACGCGGCTGGGAATGTAGCGCAAACTGGTGAATTGGTAGAGGTGAAGTTGGATGACGTTCATTGGGCTGCAATCGTCAAGGGGTTGACAGTACACATGGATGACCCAAATGCCCAACTGCAGGTATGTGGACTTGATCAAAGGAAGGTTCCAGTAGAAGGGTGCCAATTTACGGGCTGTTCACAGGAATGCGTATTCAATGCCCTCAAAGCATCCCTAAAAGTTGCACCTGCCAATGTGATGCGAGACCATTGGACAGGCGTACGACTGCGACATAGAATACCGACGTACATTGATGAATTGTTAACACTTATTCCCCAATGAATGAAAGCGGATAAGCTCGATTACCTTATTATTAAAATTAATTCACCGTAGTCGCAGTCCGCTCTCTCGCTTGTTCATTTGAATTAAGAAGGATATCTTTGTACATATCTCCGCTAAATGACCCGAATTGTTTATGTCAGAAGATGCGCTGTGCAGAGAGGTCTTTCACTTCTCTTTGAATACCTGCTTCGGCCTGTGAGGTAGCTTCTAGATCGTACGTACGCGTGTCATTGCCTTTCGATCCATGTACCAGAAGTCGGAAGCTCGAGGTCTTCTTCGTCGCCTTGCAAGATATGACTGTGCTAATGTGATGTGATGACTGTGACAGCTAAGGATAAGCTGGCCAATTTTAGTTGTGAGGAAATTCCAAATGCGTTCTTACTGTCTTCATCGTATCGAAGAAATTCTTATTTTCGGCGGCCATTATGTGAATATAGTCCCCGTCAATCGTCAGCAAGCGATCATGTCGCCCCATAAACGCCTTATGTGACACCGTGTATTGCTACAGAAGAAACAGGGACATTGTTCATCTCCACCATCATCTGGAATTCCGACGCTGAAGAGCTTGCCTTACCTTATACATTGAGGAGTACTCCTCTGGTTCAATGAAGCGCGGCTGATCTGCAATCTCTGTTTTCTCATCTGGTGGTCGGAGAAACACGTCTCCCGCTAAAATTTCGTGTATCAGCGGGTCAGTTGGAACTTGTCACTCAGTCATCAACTTCATGATTGATACGCACCTCCTCCCCCAGCCCGCTTCAGTATGCAAAGCTCAGACACTCGCAACTGTTCCAGCGTCTTATCCAGTGGCACATCCGTTTTTGTGTCAGCCATCTTAAATACATATTTGCTGGGATCATATTTTCGTTTTCGGCAAATCTGTTCGAATACATCGGCTAGTGGGATGTTTGACGCGACAGGCATAGTTGTTGTTTGCTTGACCTCAATGGTGGAGTAAAGATGTACTTTGAGGAAGACGGTTGTGGTGGGAAGGGCAGATGTCGGCGTTCCAGCAGAAGAGCTTGATCCAACATTAGAGACAGGCTGTTTGCGATTGCCTTCGTTAAGTTTGACTGTAGAAACTCTATTAGTGTCACGAAGATAAGGCTTCCGTGCATAATACCATACCAACCTTGATCTGGCGATGCTTCGCAAAGCGCAAACTGATCAAAGGCGAACTTCGATATTTTGCGGGTCCGCTCCAGCGCTAAGCGTCATCCATCTTATATGAGCTGCCCGACCATCGGTAAGACCGTTTTCATGCCATTCACCCACCTGGAAAGTCATCATCAATACTTCCATCGTCTTCCACGATCCGCATATTCCACATGATCACATTTCGCAGATGCTCGGGAATCATAGGTTGTCGGCCTTCGCTCCAGTACTCGCACAGTGTGTATCCCATCACCTCTTCCACGCTAGCATCACGTAAAACGCATATGTCGAGCGGGACGTCAGGTTCATCACTTATTGGCATGTATATCTTCAACCGTATCGAATTAGGATCGCCTTTTCCGGACTTTTCGATGCAAACAATGTGACATTGCATTAGTAACAATGAAAAACACTAAGCCCTCCCTCCGATACGTACAAAGAAAGCATAGTCCTTGCTGAACGGATTATCAGATCGACTCTGTAGCTGCAGCATCGCCGTCAATGATGACAAGGGTTTTAATGGGAGCTCGCGGTATGACGTTCTATTGAGCAGTCCACTTTGCACAAAAGTGGGTGGCTTATTCTGAGGCAGATCTCGCTTTCTGAAAAGGTCTTCCCGGGGCATAGATGGCGTCCGTGCACTCTTGACGCTTTCCGACAAGGTCCGCTTTGTTAAAAGACTCTGATCTGCTGGAACGCTCAGTTTACTGGGAAGTTGCGATCCTATTCTCTCTTCAGAAGCCCCAGCCGCATCAATTATTTCATGTATGACGCCCTCTTCGTTGGCCTCATCGGCAGGTTCAGTTGATGTTGATACGACATCTGACGTGTCCACATTAGCAGACCGCACTTCCGACTCCGACAAAAGTGTAGTGCTCGGTTCGAGTTCCTCAGATTCTTCCTCAAGATGCATTGAAACCCCAGAGGAATGTGACCCCTGACTACCCACAGAGCAGAAGAGAAGTGAAGATAGCTGCCATAAGATAAATGTCCCTCGCAACGCGTTACAAGGTTGTGCAATCACCTGTGCTGAAGAGCTAATTCGCCTGACTCTGCACGACGAAGCGCTTCACGCATTGACGCCTGCAGACTATTTTGTTCACTCCCGGTATTGCTGGTATCAGCCGGAGCGCCATCTCCTTCGGCGATATCTCCTGATTGGGGCGCGCTTCCTTCTTCCGACGGTGTTCCGTCATCACCTCCACCCACATCCTCCATCTGCCCATGTCCTTGCAAATCCTCTGGAGGAGCAGCTTTCAGATCTAGCTGTAAATTTTGCTGTGCTTGCTGCAGACGCAGCTTCAGTGCCTCTATAGTTGCCATACGGCGCTCATGGTTTGCATCGTCCATTCGGCTTTCTGTCGGTTCTTGTCTTTCTGGAAGGACCGATGCTGGTACCGTTGCCTGAACGTCAGTGTCATGCGTGATTGGGACTGCCACATTCGGTTTACTCGTGGATAGTACTTCCTTTGAATGTGCAGTATTCTGGTCCGGTACCACACCGGTGCTTGCACCAGGTTCAGCAGGTTGACCAGAGGTACCACCGGTAGGCGGCCCGCGCCGTGAGGAGATACTTCTTTTTTCCTTGTCATCCGCAATATTTTGACGGCTGTGCGCAACAAAACTGACCTGACTGCGATATGGTGATCGCAGCCGACCTGGTGCTGGAAACCCCAAGGATTGCGAATCGGGAGCGCCATCCAGTCCTGTATGTGACGTTGCAGAAATGATGTATTCACTATCAAGTGTATTTGGTAGCGTGATGATACGCTCCGCCAGAGTATCTTTAGCCTTTAACATGGATAAGCGCATCTGATAGATCTATGGGAAAGGAGACATTCAAAATTCAGTCAACGCGCCGATGGTGACTATTGTAAACTAAGATAGCTACATGCGTTAAATAGCTGCAGACATACCAGATAGTCCGCGTCCGTTATTAGCGACATTTGGACGATGATATACACGGGTAATTGTAGAATGGAGGAGGATGTTCAAAACGAAAACGGTGTTGGCGAGACCCAACGGTCGGCATTCCGCCCACTTGATTACGCTCGTTGGTGGCACAGTGATGGCACAGCATAAATGGGAGATAAACAAATGCTCGAAGCCTACATCAAATGGATTGACCAGAACGCTCGCAATCTTGGGGTTACCAACGTTATACACGCCCCAATAAGCGGTATTTCAATGATCTGTCAAGCGCAGACGACCAGGATTTACTACTTCAATATATTTGCATCAGATCCCGCAACGGCGACGGCGAGCAGACTCCTCGTATTATTAGTTTTTGTTATTGAGACGCTCTCGGGAATGTTAACGGCGCGGATCCTGCTCGCTGGGTCATCAATAACCCTACATTGGGGACAATATTCCAGTGCAGCGACAGATTTGTTCGAATGCCCCTAAACACAAAGCTCTTTAGTTTTTACTGTGCCGTGAAGATAGTACCGTTGCTCAAACACTTACGCTAGTTTGTGACTCATGTCCGATGCGATATATTCTGCCTTTTTATTCCGAAGCGTCACGATAGCATCTTCTTTGCTCGTGATGATATCATCCCATATAACGATCTGATTCACATTCTGGAAGAGTACCGTCAGGAAGTGGAGCACACGTCGACAGCATTTATAATACCCTTACATGAGATGGGGTTTCGTACTCGGCGACCACGTATAAAAAGAGCTGCTTGGTGTTCCAGTTCCACAAACTCGTAAGGTCTATTATATATCCGAGGCATTATTACGTGGAAGGATAGTGGCTGACCATGTAGCCCTTTAGCACGTACCTGCATCGAGGTTGAATTGAATTAAGCCGACCTCTGTCATTGGTGAGCTGTAGTCATAGTAGTAGCCAAGTCTGCCCATTTTTCTATATAAAAACGAATTAGACATTCACCGCGACTGCGTTAGCCCAAAGAAAGCAACAGACACAGAGACGGCCTCCACTGATAGATCGACAGAGTTCGCGTCTATTGGAACCCTCCATAGCAGTAGCGGTCCCGATATTGCAACGGCTCCAAGAACAGAGAAAAGCACTGTCACAAAGAAAGCAAATAGGGTGTTGGCCCGCTGGCTAAGAGTGTGCATGACAAGCAATTAATCAGAGCGATAGACGAAGTCTTTGGAGAGCTTGTGCCATCAGCTTGGTAGGGCATGTTGCTGAGCCACATCCACTTACCAAATCTTTCACGTGAAAGCATTCAGTAAGCAGCGGGCTTTGCAATGGCGCCCTTGCGAACACACTACGTATGTCGTTTGTTAAGCGGCCTAGTTTGACGTTGCGTCCACCACAGGTTGGAGAGCGTTGTCCTATAGTATCGCTGTGTCGGTTTGGCTTTGTGCTTGCCATCCTATTCAGCGACAGCGAACACTTTCCGGTCATCAATCTAATATCATGTTGCTATTAGAGAGTATTCCTGCTGTTGACCGAGAGGTTCCACCCGAATCCAATGTGATACGTAATGCGTCAGCCAGCTTTTCAGGACCTGCATAGCTTGAGCACGCCTTACCTTTCTAAATCCTAAGTTTTGCTGTCAACCATGACGAAAAGCAGAAGGAAAGAAAGCATCCGGCAGACAAATTACCATCATTCTTCCTTCCATGGATACCAGCTCGCAGTAATCGCCCAAGTAATCTTGGCGGCAATCTTTTCGTACACATTCATATTGCAAACCGACCACCACTTCAGTGCTCTATCACTGACATGTGAGCAATGGCCGCCGCTGCATGCTCTTCGGTTTCTACCACTCTCAGCCATACCGTTACTATTAGGAGTTATTTTGGTCGGTAATTTACGATTCTTAACACCTGTGCGCATCGACCCGACGGCTAGCCCCATTGGCACAAATCACACGATGGATGTGTTCCAGCGCTACCTGCAGAATACCCTCGAGCAGTTTATTCTTCACTTTATCGCAGTAACTGGATTAGCGGCGTGGGACGATTGCAAGCATGTTCTACCACTTGTGATGTTGTTTATCATTGCACGGGTCATCTTTCTAATAGGTTATTTGGCAACTAGTGACGGAAGGTATCGGGCAGTTGGATTTGCGATGACGGTATTACCTACCGTTTGGGCGTTGGGCCTATGCATATTGTACATGTCGAAGTTTGTTTGGCGTGGAGATTAATGCGACAACTTTCATGCTACCGTTCAGTATTCTCTTTAGTGAATAACAGGCAAATCAACCTTTTATTTAGCATCCGCTGCCTTAATGGGTGATGGGCGCATCCACTCCCCAGATTAATGATCCTGTATTTATACGCATCATAGCATCCACAGATCAAGTGAACTTTCCCATTCTGAAATTTAGAACATAAACCATACCGAAGCAGACAGCACATTCCTCGCAAATATTTTCCAAAACTTCATGTTATGTACAACAATTCACAATTACATACAACTAACTACAATATCTCGTCATCAACATCAACGCCCCTCCTTGAATCAAGTATATAAATCCAACTTTCACCAGAAAGCGTCCAGGGCTTAATAATCATTCTTGCTAGTGCGTTTTCCGTGCTCTTTCCGTTCACCCCGGTCTTCCTTCTTTCAATAATGACCATGATCCCTATGTCCCTCATGACCATGCTCTCCGTGTCCGTGCTCTCCGTATCCGTAGTCATCGCGACGGTACTTCTTGTCATA
>QEAR01000126.1:0-45622 GCA_006535965.1 Spizellomyces sp. 'palustris' | reverse complement strand
TTTGTTATTGCCAATACACTACGGTACACGTCAAACATCTTGCAAAGCCAAAGGTAGCCCAGAAAAGGAAATTTTGGGATAAGCCTGATTCTAGTCGAGTTTATGGAGGGGAGCAGCCAGTATGTAATAATAGTTAACAAGAACGTACTTGCATGCTGCCTTTCTTTTCTTCATCTGTTAATTGACACTGGTCAACGAAGGGAACCAGATGTCCCGTCTCATGACCGATCTGACCGTTCGCTAGCCGTTCGCTAGCCATGCAGTGTTCCATCGCCAGGTATTTAACTGTTTGTGGTCGATTTCAGCCATATCATCTTGGCAGAGAGTTTTTTGAACTCTATATTTTTTTCAATCATCTCCGCCATGAATCCGATGAAAGAGAAATTGCACAGCCGGATCTCCGGACATTGTCGGAAGTCCGGCTGTCTGGAAAATACTGGTAGGTCAACCAGTAGGATGACTCGGGTGTCATCGTGTTTTACGTAATGATCTGGGAAATACCACGTTAGTAGTGGAGCTCGCTGGTACACATTTCTACACTCATCTTCATCGCTACCCGTATTCCCCGTGTTCTTCTATTATCGAGTAAACATGCCTGAGCGTAAAATCCTCATGATTGTTGGTGACTTTGTCGAGGACTACGAAGTTATGGTATGCTTGTATTTCGGGAAGGGTTGAAGAGCGAGCAAAAGATCTCACCGGCATTTTCGGTTTGGTTATAGGTCCCCTACCAAGCCCTTGAAGCTTTCGGTTTCAAAGTTGATACTGTCTGTCCAGACAAAAAACCCGGAGACACGGTCATCACCGCGGTGCACGATTTCGAAGGCTTCCAAACCTATACGGAAAAGCAAGGACACAAATTTGAAGTGAACGCCGATCTGTACTCTATTGTGCTGGAGCATTATGACGGACTCTATGTGCCAGGCGGACGGGCGCCAGAGTACTTGCGGCTGAATCAAAAAGTCTTGGAGATCGTCAAAGCCTTTTTTGCCGCGAAGAAACCGGTTGCGGCAATTTGTCATGGATTGCAGATCTTGGCTGCTGCAAAAGTATTGCAGGGAACAGAGTGCACGGGGTACCCAGCTTGTGCTCCCGAGATTGAACTGGCTGGCGGAAAGTATAAGCAAGTGCCAGCAACTGATGCGGTTGTACATGGTAACTTTGTGTCATCGCCTGCCTGGCCGGGTCATCAAGCCCTTTTGAAAGAGTTTGTAAAGATGTTGGGGGTCGAGATTGTCCATAGGAAGAAAGGTAAGTCTGCCCTGGACGGCCTCGTTGGGCATGGCTTTACAGTTTGATATATTCTCTTTAGGAGTAGTATAGGAGTCTTAGATGAGTAGACTGCATCATGTATCATTTGTATCTTGTATAGCATAGCGCCCTTGGACGCAAATTCATCACATTTTGGGTGGAAGCCGTTTTTTTGATGTTTCTACTGTTGATAACTGGAGCCTGCGATGTGTCGATTTTATCGCAGGCAGTAATCAATCCAATTGTTGTAGCAACCGCGTTGCTACCTACGTCCTGTTGATTCAAGTCTGGGACATCCAAACGCCAACTGCCCATAAAGGTCCCAATGACGACGAATGATCTCACACGCCCAAGCCCGCCCGCCATTCCAAATGATACTTGCCCAACTAGGCACATAGCAGCACAGGTCCTCCGCTGTCCCAACGCTATTGCTCTATTGTGGTATGAACCGTCTGGCCATACGGGCAAAGTCTTGAAACGGTGGACCTATCGACAAGTATGGAGCCAAGCCAAGACTACCGCAAAGATCTTGGAAAAGTCCCTGGAGCAGAGCGAGACAAATGTGGGACATGACAAGTGTCGGAAAGGTCGGCTTTGTGAATGTTGGTATTACGAATAGGAACGTTTCAGGCATTGACATCATATTGTTTGGAAGGGAACAGTTGGAGTTCTTGTGGATGAAGGCATTATGCTTCCGATACTCATGCTCGCGGTGCTACTGTGCTCTCCGAAAGCAGGTATGTACCTGCCTAGAGTGAATTTCATGTGAGCAAATGTACTTACAAACCTTTTGATAGCGTTGGTTCCGATGGACTCAACCGATCCCCGCCTGCACTACATCGTTGACGACACAGATCCTGATGTTGTTATTGCAAAAGATGATGCGGGACGGGCATTACTTCTTGAGGCCGTGGAAAGGACCGATCGACAGGGATCAGTGGTGCAGTGTGTGACATTGAACGGTCTGACAAGTGAGATGAAGACCTGTGGGGCGGATGATGAACCGGTAGAAGGATCGAACTGTGCTGGAGATGATGTATCGCATATTTATTTTACGAGTGGAAGTACTGGTCGACCAAAAGGTAAATTAGCAAGAAGTCGTTTTCCTGCTGGTAGCGATAGATCTAACGTAAGCTTATCGAAAAAAAGGATGCATCACCACCCGATCATCTCTAACGTCGTACTCTCATGCCAAAAACACTGCTCATCAAATCAATTCCTCCAGCACCATATTCGTTGCCTCCTCTCACACGTTTGACCCATCTCTGGGCGATTTCATTTCAGCCTGGATGGCCGGCGCAACCGTCGCGTTGGCTCCACGGACCACTATCTTTACGTCCTTGTTTCATTGTCTATCTACTACACAGTCAACACATGTCCTCACCACGCCGGCGCTTTTTGGTACACTTCAAGGGTATGGGCCCAAGGATTTACCGGCATTGCAGGTCATCGCCCTTGGAGGGGAACCTACACCTCAGTCCGTGGTAGATACTTGGGCAGAACACGTAGTCTTACTCAACACATACGGGGTAACAGAATGCTGTGTCTATCAAACCGTCTGCCACCTCCGCCCAGGAATCAATCGCAAGAATATTGGGGCACCGCTTTCCGGTAACTCTATCCTTATCATGTCATCACCGCATGGCTGGGAGAAAATCCCTTGTACGGATCCTACGGAGATGCTACCTGTTGCAGAGCATAGCAAAGAAATTGGCGAACTGTGGATATCTGGACACCAAGTAGGTCTGGGATACCTAAATCGGCCAACCCTGACCGCTGAACGATTCATCAACCATCCCGTGTATGGTCGATGTTTTCGAACAGGGGACATTGTTGCGCGAGATGATGGGAACGGATGGAAACTTCTCGGTAGAATGGACACTCAGGTCAAAATCTCTGGACAACGGATCGAAACGGAAGAAATAGAACATGCATTAATGTCATCCGCTACGAGCATCCTCCTGTCTACCGTGGCAGTTATTTATCACCAGACGCGACAGCTGGTCGCATTCTGCATTCCTCAGGATGTGGATATTTATTTAGACGGCGGCGAATCGTCATCACGAGGTGGCCTGCTCTCAACGGTCCTTCGGACTCTTGCTGAAGAGAGATTGCCTAGACATATGGTTCCTGCGCGATTCGTACTCGTACGAGATCTACCAAAGACGGGAACGGGGAAGATTGCGAGAGGTGTACTAGCAAAAGAAGAGCTACCGCTACTGGCTTTTCAAAGCGAGGCAGATGATGATGCGAGCGCGACAATGGGTGGTTGGACGGCGGTGGTCGTTGACGTCTGGACGGAGGTGTTAGGCGGAGTGGGCGTTTTGGGGAGGGACGCGCATTTTATGGAAGCAGGCGGCGACTCATTGGCTGCTTTAAGAGCGTGTCAGCGATTAGCGCAATTGTTAAAGAGTCGGTCTGCAGTGACCGACACTAACGGTCACGGTGGTGATGATACGGAAACTGAAACGAGAGATGGCGTATTTGGCGAGTTGCTAGGCGTCCTTGCACCCATTGAAGTACTCAAACGGCCGATATTGATGCACTTTGCCGAATATCTTTATCATGCTCTGGGCGATTTTGATTCATTGGACAGGTCACCCATCATGCAGATCCCTGCTCCCCAACCCACATCGACCCATCTCTCCTTGTTCTACACAGCCTCTGGCCGCGGCGCAAAAACCATTGTCGACTACCTCCTGCAAAAGCGCAACCTCCATGTCGATGGTGGATCCCCAATTGGCCGCCGCCATACGACCCCACTTCACTGCGCAGCCGTCAATGCTCACCTCGAAACCGCTCAACTCTTACTCAATCACAACGCCAACCCCTTTGCGCGAGACCCACACGGCGCGACACCTCTCCACCTCGCCTCCCAACACGGTCCAAAAGCCCTCGTATCTCTCCTCCTCGACAGCACACGAACGAAAAAAGGCGTCAACCCTCTGTCCAACACGGATGACAATGGCCAAACACCCCTTCATCACGCCGCAAGAGGAGGCGCCCCTTGCACCATTATTGAACTCCTCATGCACGCCTCACCCAATCCAAATAACTACATCCACACAACAGACTCTTGGACCCGCACGCCCCTCCACTGGGCCGTCGTCAACGGATGGCGAACGACGGTTGCGGCTTTGTTGGCTTGGGGCGCCAATCCGAAACTACCAGACAAGAATAATGAGACATGTATTGATATTGCGGAGCGGCGTGCGAGGTGTGGTGCTGCTGAGCGGGGTGGAGGGGTGGGTGCGAGTGTTTTTGGAGATATTGCGAGGCTTTTGGGTGGAAGTGGCCGGACGGCGGTTGTTGGACGGTTCAAGTAAATCGTTGCATCTGTTGTGTATAACGCAAACGTAGGCAGTAGCCGTGTGTGTTTCTTTGAAAAGTGTTGCCCCGTAGTAGGACAATTCAAAGAGTTGCAATACGTACCGTGTGTGTGGCTAGGGTCATTGTGGTTTGTTTCGTTTGCAATTGTCATTGCTCTTGCATTGCTAGCTGCGTTGGGATCTTGCCGTTATGATCGATGGAGCGAGTGAGACTGCAAGCTTATAAATACCGATTATACAACAGTTGGTTCAATCCAGATCAGACAAGAAGACAAAAAAAGATGTCTTGATCCACAAAAGTAAAATATACGCATCGTTTATCATTTCTATTTCAAACTAAACAAGAAACAAAAACCACACACCACCACCTCACAAAAGTCTGTAGATCAGACTACTAAGACTCCAGCCCAGTTTTAAAGATAAAGGGAGATAAAGTGGTATACAAAAAAAAGGGAATGAAAACACAAAGTGGGGACCCAAATATATCCAATTAAACCCTATTTTGTTTCTCCTCCCCATCCCACCGTTTTCATATCAATAATTAAAACCATTTGCTCACATCCTCTGTTCCAGCCCTTTTCAGCCGCTCACCATGATCATCCGTGGACATGTTTCGCTCCCTTTTACGTCCATGAACCACACCCTCCATATGATCCGCTTCAAAAATCTCATCTAGTAGCTTCTCGATAACAGGAGGCATGACGATATCCTCGTACCCATGCGAAGAAGAGACACGACAAAACCTTCCAACGACTTCATAGCAGAATGCAAATTGACTGAGGCTTTGCACCATGAGGATGCGTTGGCTTCGGAGGTGATGGACCGAGGCTAGAATCATGTCATGCGGGGCACTGGGTGAAAATGTTGTGGGTGTAAGGATCGGGCGAACGACGGACCAGGATTGGGGGTCGGATTCGGGTGGTGTGGGAGTTGAAGATTTAAAGGGTGTGTCAGAGTGCTTTAGGAGGGCTAGGACGGCGTCGACGCAGATGAAGGCACCTGTTCGTCCGCATCCGGCACTGCAGTGAACAACCATGGGGCCGATCATCCCGGCGGATTGTTTGGCGAGGCGTTCGTGAAGTTTGTCGGCTAGGTGCTGGATACGGAGCATTTCGTCGGGGTGATCCGGGACGCCGTGGTCAGGCCAGCCCAAGTACTGAATCTGGTAGATCTCTCGTGCATTGGCTTCTTGGCCGTCCACAATGACTTTAAAGCATCGCACGACTATGTCGCCGCCCCTTGCTTTGTCATCTTGGCCCCAGCTGATATTACTCTCTTTGAGCAACGTCACCTCCACTCGCTTCAGCTTCAAGACAGGTGTTGATTCCTCTGGCCAATATTTGTGACATGTCTGACTTCCCCTTTGTACATCTGCATCGGCACACAACATGAGAATAACACCAGATTGTTGTTCCCAGACCATACGCCAAAAATCTTCCAACGTTGACGGGATGGGCCCTTGTGTTGCAATGTAGGTTCGATGTCCGGCGGGGGAAACAATGTGAGACGCATTAATGTAGTCGGATCCGGGAGCAACCGTTGAGGGCTGGACACTCGGCAGCGTCGGGGTGTTCAGACGGACACGGTTATGATTGAACGGCCAAATGTTATTGTACCGATTCCGGGTTGCACCGGCTTCAAGGGCGTCAGAGACTGAAAAGGGATCTGTGCGTGTTCTCGCGCGAAACGAGCAGCCCAGTCTCTTTTTTTCGGCGGCTTCGACTGCATTAAAGTTTTCTTCGATGGTCCCTGAGACATCCTCCTTTTGGAAAAGCTCTCTTAAAAACAGCGGCACATTTACGTCGGCAGGATCCACAGTTGCATCCTTTAATATTTCATTGGGACTCTTGCTTGGAACACTCGTATGCGCAGCATATGTAGGTTGCGGTGGGGGTCTTGAAGCAGCTAACGCACCGAGAGCCGACGGAGCGGTGAGAGGCCCGAGACCTGAAAGGTCAAGAGACAAATTCAGCCCTCCACGAATTTTGGCAGGAGTAGCCCCAGTGGCAGTCAGTCCCATTCCCATACCAGCTAGATTTGGCAGGGCCATTCCTTGACCTACTGTCGCGCCTGCTGGCGATCCAATGCCTTCTGATCCGACGGGTGGTGGAGAATTGTCGCAGAGCTCTGGATGATTTCGACAAAATTCTGTACAGCCTCCACGAAGCCATCCAACAGTCGCCGCCGTGTTTCCTTGCTGAAGTTTACGAGCGAGAAGAATGAGAGGCGAAGCAGATGACACTTGAGATGAATCATTATCATATAGAACAATAAATGTGTTGTTTGTCCACTGCTTGAGCATGTCTTTGGCGTGGTCAGATGCCAGGGTATCAAACAGCTTGTCGGCGCCAAAAGTTGGCCGTTTAAGGAGAGTCGTAGGAATGCAGACGTTGACCGATGATTTCACGCGCTGACGAGAATATTGAATAAACGATCGCATGTCGAGAACGAGAACCAAAGGATTGCCTTTCGCAGAGCCAATATCCGAGGGTCTTGGGGATCCCTGTGCGTGCAGTAAATTTGCCAGCTCGATCGGCTCAAAAGCATGCGGTTCTTGCGGTGCATTCGGCGATCCGACAAGTTTTGGCGTGACGGGGAGCGACAAATTGAAGCGTGGTGAGGGGAGAGGAAGATGCATCTGGCCGCGGGGACTTGCGTAAGACTGCCCATTGTCTTGCGGTAACACATTTGTTGCCGTAGGGATGGCGGCACCATTTGGCACGGGCAGAGCCAGCCGGAATTGTGACCGATCCCCGCCGTTGCTCGACGACGGCGGTACTCTTGGTGGTAGTGCTCCTGGAGTTGCCGGTGGGAAAATAGGTCTGATCATTGGAGTGCGTTGCGACAGAGTCGCCGGCCCGTGGGACGGTGTAGTGGGAAGTAGCATGGGAGTAAAGTACTCTGAGGGTGTGTCGGCAGCGGGAGCAGCTGGGGTGAGGTAGGGTAGCGGCGTTGATGTGGGAAGGTTCATGATGTGTGTGGCAGGTGTTGTAGCTGGGAGAGAGGAAGCTGCAAAAGACAATCAATACGACAAATAACTAACACAGTGGATTTACCATTTACTTACTTCGATTCAATGAAAAATAATCCATGTTCCCATTTGTGCTTTTCGAAGTCGACTCCTTGGGCGACCTCGCTGATGACGTTCTGGCCATGCCAAAGTTGACGACAGGAGAACACAAGCCTGGACTCATTCGTCCAGGTGTCAATGAACCCGCCTCCATATCGCCAGAACTTCTCCACACTGTAGCCATGTTGAAAATAGCCAACGTAGCAAGACTAGTTTGCTGTTTGACTGTACAGGAAATAATCGTTGATGACAACGACGGCTAAAATAACGCACACGCACACACGGAGAGATGCGCGCAGGAAGAGAAAAAAAACACCGCGAACCCGTTGACGACGAAGAAATAAAATCGGGTAGCGAGGCTGTGGGTCTGGGTTAGATGAGCGCTACCAGAAACCACGCAGCATAATACGCTGCAGCGAATACCCTCCAAAAAGAAAACAATAAAAGAATACTTACATGGAGTAATTTCCAACACAATACCAAGGAAACAACGAAGCGAGGGAAATCACAAAACGTCAATCCAAGGATCGAAGCGATCGCGTTCTTCAAGGCAAGCACACTAGAGATGCGAATGTGTATCGGGTGTATGTGTGATGGCGTATCGTTTTCCGTCTTTGAAGCAACAGGAAAACCGACACCGATACGCAAAAAAAAACGGATCGTAAATGATGGGGGAAGCAAGTCGTAAAAGGACGAAAGCGCGAATAAAAGGCTAAAATCGAGCAATGACGCAGAACACAGCCCTCGTTCCGCAGTTGTTTTTTTTCAACGACAACGCGGAAACTAAAACTGCTCGTTAACAGCAGCAAGGGAGCTCAGCCGTAGTGTTCCCTCGGCGGGTTTTCCTTGCCAGTGCGTGGGCAGCAATGCAACAAGAGAGCCCTAAACCAATCGTAAAGGATGATTGTTGCTTCTTGCAAAAGAGATCTTTAACAAATCCCTCCCCTCCAAAAGCACGCAAAGCAAAACTCTATTCAACTAGTCGTAAAAAGTCCTCGTTGCCCAGCCTCTCCTCCCCTTCCAACCATTCAAAAAAGTTGCTCCCAAAACTTGTAAAAAAATTACCAAAAAACGCGAACGCCACACACCAAATTTTGTTTACATCGCAATGACGTATGTCTGGACTATTTAATCCAAATTCCAAGTGTTCCAAATTCTAACAATGACGCGTTCTGTGTTACCTGTACAACCAGTGGGAAAAAGTGATTTGCAAAATGTGGTCATGTGTTTTACTGACAAGAGTGATCTGCAACTTGCCCAATCCACGAAGATGGCAAAGGACGACAACGATGGGCTCATCAAAAGCTTTTGGAAGGCAGGTTATGACATTGGTGACCCATCTTGACAATGATGATGGAAATGGGTAATGGGCGGAACAGTTTGTAATCTTCCTTCCTCGCGTCAGCCATGACGTTTCGCTTCGTTTAAAACAGACACACGCGATACATACGCGCCCAAACGTTTATAGCTGGGGGAATTGCAACGGAAACACGGCAAAACATGCGTTCCAATTCGGACGATATCCTTCCTTCAACCAAAATGATGCAAGTAATGTGTGTGTGGCCCTTGGGCGGCTTTCCTTGGCAAGACGTTCTCGGAAGCAACCAGGGCAAGATCTGGTAACGACGGTCAGCCCAAACGGTCCGCCAAACGCTGCGCCAAACAGCCAGCGGTAGTTCTGCGCTGCAGTTGGGATGAGATGACACGTGATAAAGTCACTGACGTTATATCCACATGACTGAATTGTTGCTGTGGTGATCGGTGCCCTGGATGTGGAAAGATATGAGTATTGTAATACTTTTCTTCTTTTTGCCAGTTACTGGGAAGGGATGATCACAACCAGTAAGCGTTCTGCATCCCAAAAGGACACCCGGAAAGAACAAATGTCACAGGCCCTGGATGTCACCGCAAACGAATGGTTCTTTTCCTTTTCGTAACAGGATGGAACTTGCAGCAGCCGTAGTCTAGCCCCGCCCCAATCTTCTAGAGTCAAATGCCGCCCTTGTTCAACCAGGAGCGACTGTGCTGATCTCGCACAGCAGAGATGGAATTCGTGTACAATTAATTCTAACGCTGGCAGATCCCGCCCCCAAAATGGTTTAGAGTGTATTGTCTGAACAAAAGGTTTGTTTTGATCCTTGACACTCACAACAAACAAATGGGGGGCAAACCACCTTTTTAGCACACTGGGCTTTTGGTTCGTCCACCATCAGCCATTCACGTGATGTAGAGCGACAATTGGAATCATGGAGAGAGGCGCGGAAAGGGCTCCGAACTTCCGATCCCTCACTGCCAAATGCATCGTTGCAACTCGTTGCCTTTAGTTGTTTACAAAAACACATTTACTGTGAATGAACAAACACAATCCAACTAAAACGACTGTGTTTTAGCACACACAATCAGGTCCCGGTGATTCCACGTTGCCAAACGAGGGATACAAAGTTTTGAAAATGTTGCTGTTGAAACAACTGGAGATTCTTGTCGTTTGGTGGATTATGTTGCATGATCACGAAACCCTGTAGATCAAATTAAGAGAATATAGACGAGGGAGATGTTGTGCTGGGTTCCAGGAGATGGGGAAACACCATGACCAACATTTTTTTCGTCAGTGTTCACATCGGAGCTTGGCAGTGAGCAGGCAGCAACAACAGCAACAGCAGCAATAGCAACTAATAGATATCATGTTCGTCTCTTTCTCAACAAAATTCAATATGAATTGTTATTCAACTCTCGTCCAATCCAAAGCTCGTCAACAATTGTTTTGCATTGGAAAGTTCCGCCCAACGAAAAAGCTTATATTGTTTTATTCGGAGCTTTTTGCGCTGTGGGTTTGCCCCGTTTCGCGGGTCCTCTCCCTAAAAGGAAGTTTATATTTCTATAAATAGAATAATTGACTACTCACGTGAGGGATGAGTACGATTCAAAAGCCGTTCAGCCCTTTTGGCCTTTTGGTTGAACCTTTTTCAACGCCAGCTTTCTTGCCAAGAACCGTTTTTTTATTATTCTGGGGAGTGTTGCATTCCGCTCCTTGTGCATTCTTTGAACTGGTTTTTATCGCCGGCTTTCCCGGTCTTTTGGTTGTTTTTCATGGAGGTTCAGCGCGGTCAGCGGAGAATGGAGCCGTGGTGCAGAAACGACATCAACACTACCAACTACACAAAGAACCAAACTACCAGTGCCCGACTACTACCAACTACAGAAACACCCAGCGATTACTCTCCTCCGTCCGCTGCTTCTCTTGCATCGAATCCTCACCAACAACCTTCCCCGCAGACATCCCCGCCCCCGCTCACATTTAACGGAACGCCTCAGCCCTATTTGGACCCGTTAATGACACTTTACGATTCATCGCAATCGTCTCCCACAAATGTGCCCGTGGATGGAGAAATGGGTTCCATGGAGCTATTTTCAGATATGGGTGGAGACATGTGGGCTGCGTCCGCTGGACTCTTGTTTCCCCCACCAACGTCGGGCCAGCCTCAAGCGGTCCCGCAAATGTCAAAGGGCATCCCGGGCTTTCAACCCAACCAATGTATGAATCCTGTGCGACGAAACCACAACGACATGTCGATTACATCAAACAATAACGTCCTTGGCGGAATCGATAGACGAGCATCGGTACCCAACCTGGGTTCCTGGATGCAAGAAAATACACCACATTCCCAACACATGAACCACATTGCACAGCAACAACCGTCAAACGACAACAATACCAACAACAGCAACAGAAACATGGCAGGACACCAGCGACAACAACAACAGTCATCCACGGTCATATCCCCCCCAACACGTACCCGAGCAAGATCCCACAGCGATGCCACCCCCGACGGCGGCCCAACAGACGAAGCCACCCTCCAACTCAAACGCCTCCGAAATACCGAAGCAGCCCGCCGATCCCGTCTCCGCCGCGTAGCAAGAATGGACGAACTCGAAGCCCGCATAAAAGAAATGGAAACCGAAAATCACCGTCTGGTCCTCCGAGTCGCCTCCCTCGAAAACGAACGCGTCGCCCGCGAATCAAAATCCTTTGCGGATGAACAAAAGATTCGTAAATTGGAAGGACAACTCACTGAAGCTGCTCGGTATGTCACCGCTGCCCGAAGAATGAAGATCCAAATGCAACGCTACATTACCATGAACGCCAGTGGCAATGGAGGGTGGGATGCTGTTAGCGGTAGCATAGGAAATGGAATGGATAGTGGCTGGTTATCTTCGAATGCTCCTGTAGACATTAATCCTGGCATGGCATTAGGTAATAGCCCAGAAACCACCGTAATGGGTTCATTAGGTACATCTGGAATGGGAACTGGAGGAGGAGAAGACCTGATCAATGATTATGGTGTCGGATTTGGGTGAGGGGTAGAGAGGACTGTTTTGAGAGATGTATTGCTTTTTTATTTTAATGCAATTTGAGGTGTACATAAGTACCATGTATATGGCATATCTTTTTGGATATTTTTGCTGAACAAGACTCGTGTGTGATGAGACCTTACGATATTCACATGCCATCATTCCTAGGGTTGGATCTCCCAAATTTCGGTGACTTATTGACCAAGCGGGGAATTTTCATCAAACCAAACAACCAGAAAAAACACCGCCAAAAAAAAAAAACTTCCAAAGCTAGGCTATCCTGTATATAGTTTTTTAAAAGATACAAGCAGCAGATGAGGTAATCAAACAAGGGAGCGGAACGCGCTGCACACGCCAACACATTCAAAAAAACATTCTACAAACCACGCCCAAAAAAAACACAAATGTCAAACTCCCCATAATAAACCTTTGCAACATTTTACCTTTTCCGAGCCTCGAGATTGAACAAACGGTAACCACCACACTACACCGTCCCGGGATGGGGCATATCCCGACCCACCGAACCACCATCCGGAGAAGAAGAAAAGGCGAGATATAGACTGGTGGGGGGGTGTTTTGTTAGAACCACTTTTTTGCGAGTGTTCTAGTGGAAATCCTAGTTTGTGTCGGGTTCGCGAAAGGGCCGGTTGTGGAAGTTAATAGTGGAGTTTTTTTACGGGGACATTTTCAATTACGCTGCTGTGATTCGGACGATTTTCTTGGGTGGTTTGTTTTTGGCTCTCTTCTCCGACCCTGTCAATCAACAAGAAATACAAAATCGTATTTTTTCTACCCAAAAAAAAAACGATCAACACACGTCCTATCCTTTTTTGACAATGGCGGAAGAACCAGAACGAGAGAGTGTTGCTGGATCCTCAGTAGCAAAATTGATGGTATACCAACATTCATCTTATGTTTCAAAGCGGGGGAATGGGATTTGGAGGAATTTTACCAACGTTTGTCTGATGGATCTGAACAACTATGTTGCTCTAGGTGTCTGTCCGAATCCGTCCACTGTCGCTCAAAGAACTCGCAAAAGAGAACCTCCAAATCACTGCACGATCTCACGACGACCATGTAAGCCCCCAGTACAAATCATCCGCCATATTTCTACATAGCTCATCCTTGTCTCAACAGACAGTCCTTGTGACCGAACCAACTCCAGATCAGTACGACGATGTCCTACGCAAAGACCGTCCCAAAGAGCGAATATACGCATTTGACCAGGTCTTTGGTGAAGGTGCCCAACAAGACCAAGTGTTTGATAAGACCGTCAAGTATTTGATCGAGTGGGTAGTCAAGGGGTATAATGCGACGGTTTTTGCTTATGGTATGCACTACAGGGATGTGATTTTCTTTTTACTTGCAACTCATTGCTAATGTACGTAGTGGATGTTCAGGCGCAACAGGGGCAGGCAAAACATACACCATGCTCGGAACCGATTCAGCACCTGGTATCATGGCCCTAACACTCATGGACCTCTTTACCCTCATTGATGCCCACAACAGAGAGCAACAAGTCGAAGGAGACGACGCTACCACTCAAGGAACTTACACTGTAACCCTATCCTACCTTGAGATCTACAATGAAAACATTCGCGACCTCCTCTCTGGGAAAGCCGATTACCTCGACCTACGCGAAGACGCCCAAAAAGGCGTTGTCGTAGCGGGGATAACAACCGTCACAGCCAAAACCCCTGAAGAAGTCTTGGGGTTTCTCCGAAAAGGCAATCGACATCGGACACAAGAAGCTACTGGCGCCAATGAGGTTTCTTCACGGTCTCATGCAGTTTTGCAGGTTTTGGTGGGATGCCGGATGCGGAATCGGAAAGGGAAGATTGTAGAGAGGTTTGGGAAACTTTCGCTGATTGATTTGGCAGGGTCAGAAAGGGCTGCTGAGACAAAGGTCAGTTTTATATGGCTTGCACTTTTGAAGACATCTCCTTTATTCACACCAGAGTATATTATCAGAATCGCGGCATGCGGATGATAGAAGGCGCAAATATCAATCGCTCTCTCCTCGCACTCGGAAACTGCATCACAGCTCTCTCGGATACTACCAAAAAGAAGGGAAAATACGTCAACTACCGCGATAGTAAACTCACCCGGCTTTTAAAAGATTCGTTGGGAGGGAATTGCCGGACAGTCATGATCGCTAATATCAGCCCTGGGAGTAGCAACTTTGATGAAACAGTAAACACATTAAAGTATGCTAGTCGAGCCCGGGCCATCAAAACCAAGGTACGGTTATAAACCTGCATATATCATGATCAACTGGTGGCCTCAATGATGGGTGTAACAGGTAACGCAACAAGTGTCCCAAAAAACCGACACATATAGCGTAACAATCCAGCAACTCCAATCCGAAATCGGTCTTTTAAAAAACCGCCTCGTGCGAGCCGAAAGTAGCATAACGACCATTCAGCCCAGGAATAGCGTCAGTCTTGCCCCTCGACTTCGCCTTATCGACGAACCTCTTCCCAAAACACCTGCGACGCCAGAACGTTCCATGTTTACAGAGCTTCATTCAGTGCTCTTGGGGCTGTTTGCCGAGCATCAGGAGTTGAGGGAACGATTTTTGGAAATGGAGGTCGGGAATAACGGACAAAGGGAGGAGGTGCAAAAGCAAATTGGAGAGGTCGAAGAGGGGATTAGGAGTATTGAGCAGGTACAGTTTGCGTACGCTCACTTGTTGTATTCAAGGACTTGTTTTGACGACTTCTTGAATATAGAGCATACCAAGATCTCTTGACACCCGAAGCCGACAGTACCTCGAACTCCTCATAAAGTCCCATTTCACATCCCTTGAAAGTAAGTCCCGACTGCTTGCCTCTGCAGTTTACAAGAATGGTCACTCACGTCTTTCAAAAAAAAAAGACACAGACCTCCAAACTCTCACCACGCAGCAAAAAACCCTTCTCCAAAACCTCACCAACACCCTACAACAGACACGTACACAATTAACGCACTTGGACCAAATCACCTCACTCCAACGGCAAATACTTACTACCCATTCCGTGGATGTTCCTTCCAAGCTTTTGGAGATGTATAGGGACGTGCCTGCTATTGAGGAATCTGATGACGGCAAGGTTGAGAGAGCCGTCAAAGCCTTGGAGGACCGAGTGGCGAAAGTAGAAGGAGAAGAGCGGGGAGTAGAGATTGTGGGAAGAAGACTGTCCGTGCGGCCTACCGATGGGATTTGGAACTCTCCTATAACAACCAGGTACCGTCCCTTTGTTTCTTCGCTGCTTTTTCAAACGACATAACTCAATTGAATGTGAGGAATAGGACCTCAGCGGTGACGCCCCCGCCTCTCCCAAAAGACAAACCCGTTGACCCATCCAAACCTACATCCATTGCCAAATTGCGTAGAATCTACGGAGTAGACCCTCCCAAGAAAGGGCGACAGAAAGCCCGGTAGAAAAAGCAGGTTGCCTTGTCCTGCTTTCCGTTGAGACCAACAGAGGGACCGTGGGAAAATGGATATAAACAAATGACGTGTTTACATCATCTCACCTCCCGCGTCCTCCAAGGGGAGGATCTCACGCCAGGAGATCTTCCAGGAGGTGGAAGCAACGAGTCCTATTAGCCATCGATGAGGTGACTTACGCAGGATAACGTTGTCTTCCGCGGAAAATTCCGGATTGGCAAAAAAAAAGGCGCAGTCCCGCAGGGTTATAAAAAGGCGACGTTTCTCGCTTTCCCCCCCATCACTTCACTCGTCTTTTCTCCATTTTGCTTTCCTTCTTGTTGGTTGAAAAGGACTGACTGCCGCGATGGCGGAGCGGCAGCCACAACTCACCGCGGTGGGGGTGCTTCTTGGTTCCGGCCAAGAGGAGGGCCTTGTGAAAAAAAAGAGCTTGTCTTTATAAAAAAAGGATGAAAATGACTTGAAAATAAAACGATAATGAGCATGTGTGATATCTGTTTCTGCCATTATAATTATAATAAATATTTCTTTCACAATGAACTTTTATGTGATTCTTTTACGCGTTACAGCTCTTTCGGTTTCCTAGTAGCCTACTGCTTGCTCCCGAATCTCCCACCATGGTCTTTAAAAACGCACGGATTTCAATCGAGATGGAGTGCTCGCGGCCCAGTGCTGCCTCGTAGGCTGTTGGGCGGGTACAAGGAGCAACATGAGGGCGTTTGTCAGCAGGAACGTCTCTCCAGAGTTTGAAAAACAAACAAAATGACTGAGAACAGCGTACCTTCCAGAGCCTTTCCAGCAAACTCCCTCGCCCTCTCATTTGACCCGACTTTCCTCCATAGTAACGCGAAAACCCACAACGCCTCTGCCGCAGATATTGGAGACGATACATAATTCTGACGGTAGGCCAAAACGCTCTTGAGAATCTGTACAGCTTCTGCCTGCTGTGCTTCGTTGAGTGACTCGGACGTGACGAGATACGTTTTGTAAATATGGATGATGCGATCGTAAATGCTTGTTGTATCGTCGAAGCGGTTGAGTGATTGGAAAAGAGTGCCAAGATGGTAGTATCCGCCTGCGACTGCAAGCTATGTTAGTTGCAAAACAAAACCGGGGCCTGAGAAGGGTACAAAAACGTACCAGAGATGTGTTCAGGGTTGCCGGATTTGAGGGACGAGTAATAGATCTGTTGGTCACAATTTTGCAAGACAAGCAAATCAGTCCTATTACAGCGTTTCAGTACAAACCAAAAGTACTCACGTCCAAAGCAACTTCCTCTATGGCCCCTTCTGCCATTCCTTTTGCCTTGAACAATAATCCGAAATTTCGATGCAATTGCGCTTTGACCTCCAAATCCACCTCCCCACACCTCATAACCGCCCATTTAGCCAACGACAGGTAATCTTCTGCCTGCTTGGTCTGATTCAGCCCAATGCTCGCCTCGCCCAACAGCAAATAGGACGGAACGAGCTCAATGGCATCGGGTCCGTGAATAGCAATGGAAAAGCGAAGAGCTTGGAGAGCAGCGGGGATGGCAAGGTTATATTTTCCTTCAAACAGCTTTTTGTGGGCCTCTGTTTTAGTCAACTCTAGCAGTTGTTGTTGGCGGTGCAGGGTTTGGTGAGATCGGTGCGCGCGCTCTTCTTCGGATCCAAGGACGGCAACGGGTGTACTAATCGTACTAATCAGACCAAACAGTAGATATGCCCACACTTTACACTAAAAACACACCGTAATGGAATAAGCAATCCACAAATCTTTTCATGAATCCCCTTGAAATCGGTCAATTGATGCTCCTTGTCACTAGACCCTACATATCAATCTCCGTTCTCTCTCCACCCAACAGTACAACCGAAAGAATGTACCAGTAAAATGTGACTCGACACCCTTCACATCGCAAGTACCTATTCCGATACCGTCAATCACCAGCATTTATCAACATCAAGCCAATAGTCAAACTCACGCTGGCTTCCCGCATAGTTCACAATCTAGCTTTAATCCTAGTGTAACATCTTGTGAGAACTCGATGACTGATACGTAACCTACAAGCATTATGTAGCAGACCTTTTGGATTGGATAGTGGATTAATTGGACTTGCGTTCATGACTAGCGTCTCCAGGTTGCTCCAAGTCATCAGTCGGCTTGGATGAGTCTCCGTTGATTAGGTCATCACAGACCTCACGTGGACGTCCCATTTGTCCGAATGCGAATACCGCTATCCGAATGCCAGCACCAAATGGCACTGTCCAAGCGACCCTTCAGTTACATATTGGGTATTTTTTTAATGTTGTGTATGATATAAAGAACTTAATAGATGCAGCCCCATGACCTTTCATGACCTTCCATTACTTGCTGCATTCGATACTGTTGAAGCGCAACTATATCTACCCGAACATTAGCATTGACTTTTGTTTCCAGACATTGCCATGCTCCCCTTGTCTGTCACAGAATCGGTCAGCACGAGCGAAATACACCTGGCACTTCCCGTGCTGCCAGACTGGTCACAAAAATGCCAAGAGAACTTGATGGACACTACACAAAACCCAACCTGTCAATCAAAGGGAAATGTGTTAATGGCGCTTCAAGCATCGTTTGCCATTATTCAGTGGCATAGACAAGAGCAAGGTGTGTAAAGATCATGAAAGCGACAAATATGCCATATTCAACTTGTAGTTATCGGAGGTCAACAAAGAGTCCGGCAAAATAACTCAAAGGGCCTTATGGGCCCTCCTTGGCAAAGAACCGGGACCAGGACCAGAATATGTAATCAAGGAAATAATAGCATCGTCTCTGAAATCATTGGTCTTGTTGCTCAAGTGTTGATCAATCTATCCTCATACGACAATGGCGCGACGTAGAGCGAGGACTATTGAACGATCCGGTACTCCCATGCTGTGCTGTTGGGCTCCCTCAACCATGTGGTCAGCAACAGCCGGGTGATACGTTGAACCACGGACATCACACTATGAAAAAGAAGGACATTGCAATAGAGCTCGTAGAAAATACTTGTACGTATGTGGAAAGGAATTGGATGAACTATGTATTATTACCCAGGTAAAGCGTGCGCTCGTGGATAGCAATGAAGATTTACTCCTGCGCTTGATAACCGATATCGAGGTTTCCACGTGGTTTTAAAGAATGTTCATCCATTGGAATGCATTGGAACGCATGGAAGTTCATTGTTCCGAACGCGAACACTTTGGGCGATTGAACTTTTCAACGTTTTTCTTTTGTTGAGTTTTTAATTTGTGCATCATGTCGGAAGGAGGATTCGTTCCTGTCAACACAGGAGTTCCTACTGATTACAGCGACTGGTCAAACATGGAGCCGCAATTGCCGTACCGATTCTTGCTCTATCTCCCGGCGAGTGTGGTCAACCAGTTCAAACTGTACACGCTCTCCCCGTTCCGTCTTTCGCTGCTTCTGTCTATCGCCACCCTCGTCTTGTGGGCTTTACTCTTGTATCTTCGTCAACGCTTGCTGCTAACGAACCCGGTGACCATTTATCACGCGCCGCGAACCGTTGGCATCAAGAGGGCCAAAAGGCAGGTTGGAAAAAGAGCTGGCGAGAGTATTGAGCAGGTGCCGTTGCATAAACTCATCCGGCAAGAATGCCCGACACTGGCGGATCCCAAGGGCGAGAAGAATGTGTTTTCCCCGACACCTTACTTGGCTAACGGGCATTTACAAACGATCTTTGCAGCGCTGTTTGCTGATTATGCAAAGCCAAGGATAGAATACACCCGTGAGCTGATTTACTTTCCTGATGGTGGAAATGTGGCTTTGGATTGGCATCCTGCACTTCCCCCTTCGGCCAGCGAACATGTTAAGACGCCTATTATAGTCATTCTTCATGGACTGACTGGAGGATCACACGAGACGTATGTGCAGGATGTTGTAGAGGAGGTAGCTCAAAGAGGCTATCGAGCGGTAGTATCAAACTTTAGAGGCTGTGCTCAGACAGAGCTCACTTCAGAGCAATTATATTGCGGTGCCTATACTGGCGATTTGCGATATGCGCTTGACTACATCAGGAGGCGATGTCCTGATGCGCCTCTCTTTGGCGTTGGCTTTTCTTTGGGTGCAAATGTGTTGACAAAGGTAAAAATAACGATCATGAATTCCTAAATGTAGCTGCTCATGCTGACATTCCTCGTTGACAGTTTGTTGGAGAAACGGGCGAAAGCTGCCCTTTTATTGGCGCCGTAGCCGTTGCAAACCCGTTCGACCTCCTTCTCGGCAGCCATGTCATGCACAGCACTTGGTTCGGCCGTAACATATACAGCAAGCGCATGACGCAGAACCTGATTAGAGTTTTTAAGCGTCACATGCACAGATTTACAAACTCCAATCTCGTCGACGTGGACCAACTCATGAGTGCTCGCTTCATTTACGAATTTGATGACATGCTGACCCGCAAATCCTTCAAATACCGCACTGTGCATGAATATTATCGTCAGGGATCTAGTGCCCAGTTTGTACCTGATGTTCGTCGACCGATGCTCTTGTTCTCTGCTCTGGATGATCCTGTTGCACCCAAGGAAGCTATACCTTTTTTCGAAGTCAAGGAAAACCCATACGTGATTTTGGGCGTAACTCCGCATGGAGGGCATTTGGGATGGTTCCAGGGAATGAAGCCCACGAGGTGGTTTGCAAAGCCTGTGAGCGAGTTTATATTTACTATTGTTGAGGTGAGCTTGTTTGCGGTGTTTCATATTTGGCTGCTCTGTCTGAGACTACATGAAACCCGTAGTCCTATCGATCTCTCCCACACGAGGAAAAGCATCACCCTGTTGCATCCAACAACCTTCCGGTGACTGCTCGCAGAATCTCATTCTCTACACCCCTGCCGCCTTCCCTGCCTACGCCTCATGCAGCACCACGTGAAATTCCCAGACCCGGACCCGTATCCAGGCAATCATCCGCAGAATCTCGTCGTAGCGTCTCCTCCGCGCCGCCCGTTCCATCCTCCTCCATGGCCGTCCAACCCAAGCCAATAGTGAAACCTAAAAGGCATCCAGGCCTGTTTGTGATGCGGTTAGTACCTCGAAATAGGATTTTGTTACTGCTTTTGGGGATCTTGTTCGGGTATGCAGGTGGCCGGAGACGAGCGATACCGTTGTGAGGCTTTGAATTTGGAAAGGGTATTACTGTCGAGCTGTCGGAGGAGCCCCATGTATTTTTCGCCTACATGTCCCTGATGATGTTACCCACGCACGAGTGCGATTTATCTAGCTTATTGCAGCGAAATATACAGACGGAGGGTAAAGTTACATTGCCCCTGGAGATTACATAAATTTTTATATTACACCATGTCCTTATTTATAATGCTTGTCAAACCTGGTCACTATTACAAAGGTTTTCAAGCGTTTTCTGATTATATAGGCTTGTGCAATTCAGCGAAAGTCTTTTAGTGTGCAGTACCCACAAATATAAAATGTATTTAAAATGCAGTCTCTCGGGTCTAGCGTATCTACCAAAAAATGTACATCTTTCATGTGACCGACGCAGCCAAGGCCCAAACCTACGACCACTGCCTCCAGAGGGCAACCCATGTTAATTTAACAATGTACTTGACATTTCTTGGGTAGTAGGACGGCTTTGCCTGATTGGATATGGTGGAGATGAATTGGAACTGTGAAGCAGGGGACGATGGGTATGCATCATGGTGTGCTCACATCAGGATGGCCTGGATTTTGTCCTTTTCCATAACTGTAAATTTTAAATGAGCTGTTCTACTGGGGTGTTGACATACTACATGATATAATTTAAGCAACTGTCTAATCTTGTGATTGGTGTGATATACATGCCATAACTGGCTAAAGTTTCTATTCAAACAGCCCTGCCAAACGCAATTCCACGACCCTTCCACCCAACATCTTCTTCTTCTTCAACCAGTTCCGCGGCCTTGTTGGGTGATGATGATACAATATTGTCCAACCCCTCGCCATCCTCCCCAAATGCGAACAAGAGTTCCCCAGTCTGCACTCTACTTTTGCCTCTCTCGAATCCAATGGCTTCCAACACCTCGACCATGTTGGTAGGAAAGTCACGAAAGGTAGTTATGCAATGAGATATATCCACATTTTCAATGCCGCTGTCCATGTGGGTAATATCATTGTCGTCGTCATCAATCTGGGATGGGATTTCAATGGGCAAAAGACCTGCAACGTTGGCGGTGCGACATAGAAAGCGGAGTGCCCAGTCGCCACCACAATATGCATTGACGAATCGGCCGTGGATGACATATCGTAGTTCAGGCCACATGGGGTCATGGATGTCTATGGGTGCACCAAGGAGGTACACAGAGTCAATGATACCGTATACGTTCGACTCGACTCGGCCACGACGCGCAAGCTCAGATAGACAATGGAATATGGCGTATGCGCCTGTTGTGTAGCCTATGAGAGTTACAGGGCGGTGGCCGTGTAAGGCGGGGACGAGGATTTGGTTTGCGAGGAGTAGACCAGCTTCTTTGGAGTGTTGGAGGGCGCTTGTCCAGGGCGAATCAGTAACGAGACTGAGGTGGATGGCTGACATGGATGGCAAGGTGGGACTATCACCATGCATGTCGACCGCGGCAGCATCAAGCTCCTCCAAAGCTTTAGCGAGAGTTCCCATCACGCCCGATTCGTATATCAGGCAGTGGATCTCTGAAAATGCTGCGTAGATGGGAAGGGTTTCCCATGGATCGACTGACTCGGATATGGTGCCCGGGTGTCCACTAATGGGGATGATGAGGTGGAGGGAGGGAACAGAGGGCGGATGAGGAGTGAGGGGTCGAAAGTAAAACTCAGTGAGCGTTGGGTGGGCTAGTTTGTATGCTGCCGCCAAAAAGGTGTCAATATGCATATTATGTTGTACTTGTTGCGAAAGAGTCAGGATACATACCTGCCAACCCTCCTGAAGCACCCACCACGGCACCAGCTATCATCCCGCCTGATGCTGTCCCCAATGCCCCAACAAGTCCCGCAGCTGTCGCACCTGTTAATCCAACACTAGCAAACAAAGACCCGAGTCCCGTAGCCAGATACGGTGCCGCCAACCCCCCGGTCATCGCAACTGCCATCCCACCTGCAACCGTATACAATCCCACCTTGACCCACTTTCTAACATCCTCTGTCACGTCCTTTTGTTGCTCTTCTTCCTTTGCATTCAGCTCCTTACCTACACCCTCCCCAACACCGCGCTCAACAACCTGCAGGACCATGCTTCGCCCCTTTTCACCCTCAGCCACCAGCACAATCCCCAGCAACCGCCGAAGAACCCCACGAACGCGGGCATCGTATCCCCCGACAACAAGAATAGACCCTGCGACAACTTGTTTTAGAATTCTTCCGAGGTTGTTGTGGGGTATGTGTTGGGTTTGGAGGGAGGTAATTAGGGCATCGGCGTCTATTGGGTCCGTGGAGCCGAGGAGGGCGAGGAATTGGGACGTGAATGTCGCGAAATTGGATATACAGCAAGCGGGGGCGCGGTGTCGTTGGAGGGCGGATAGGTCTTGGGTGAGAAGGGAGTAGATGAGGTTTGCCAAGTCCTGCGGGAGGGTAGACATTTTCATGCTCCAATTTGGTCGGGGAAAGATCACGGTTAAAAGTATTCACAGTTTTGGCAGCAGCAGCTCTTTGAGTCAGCCACGTGCTTTGGGATCGGAAATTCTGCTTACGTACGCCTAACACTCGTTCTTTCTTGCGCTTAATACCTCATCTCTGAATGTGCCAATTATTTGATGAACGAACTTACTGTAGGGCATATTCACATACGACGGGATGGATATGAAGAGCGTTTAGCGTTATTCTGCTATGAAGGATGTCCTCGTAGAGCTTGAATTCGTTTTGGCCCATGCCAATTGAGACAAATATATCCATGCAGTTGGCCAAATGCGCATCTACTGGTATCTCATCCTAGTTCACAAGAACGAGACATGCCCGCTTACATGCAGGAACATCACGGGCGAACGTGCAAAAAGAAGAGGTTCAAAATTGTGACACGGCGTTTATATATCGCACTGCGATTGGATTTCTTTTGATGTTCCCCCATCCCATAACCGCCAACACTAATCAGCACAGATATGCATAAACTTAACCCTGTTGTACATGGTATTCATCAAGGAATAAACTTTAGTTTATTTTACTGGTTTTCCTTTGGACTGACTTTTGGGGTCCACCTTAAGGGTTGCTCGCCTTTATAACAGTCCATGTGATGCCAAAATATGTCAATTCCTACAAAGAGACTCTGGCTCGGGGAATTACACCTGTCAATTATCTATCATAATCTCCAACTCTATCCTGTGTGGACACCATTACTCACGAAAGGAAACTGTGTCTCACCGTGGTATATCCTACGGATCTCGAGGTATCTACGCTGTGGTTACTCTTTACCAAAGTGATACCAAATGTGGTGAGCGTGTCATCCAGGGGAATTTCATCTTGCGACTGGCAATGGTGATTTAGCAGCGGACTGACTGAACATTGGTTAACCATCCAAATGATATAGCGCCCGCATTAGACAAATTGCACTTGCCCAATTTCTAAATAGCCGGGTGTAGGAGGGCTCAAAAGGGTTCCAATCATTGCGTTATTGTATTGTTAAAAACAGGCTGAGTTGCTGTATCAGTCAGAGTGCAAATTCCGCGTGGGCATGAACATTCAACGTTAGGAGGCAAGATGGGACATGGTATCCATGTCGTCAAAGATCCTTTAAACTTGAAAATGCACCATCGCAAAGGTGGCATGCACGATTCACACAATCGAACACTCTACCCGCTTTTCCACGTGAAAGTCTTTATTTCGGCGTAGGAAGCTTGTGACGAGAGAACTGTCTTTGCTGCCGTTAGCGCGGGTGCGATCCTCTCCCGCCCCAGGGTAAATGAGGCAGTTTAGGTTAAGTAGTGTATCATGTTGCTTGAACTCGCAGGACCCGATCCTGCAACATCTGCATTTTGGTAAAACTTTGAGAACTCTCCTCCACTTGGTGGCGGACTTTGGGTACGTAGGCACACTGGCGTCCAAAATCTATCCACCTACGAATTGTGAAGAACGATGTTGCGTTGTTGTATTGGCGCCAAACAAGTCTTGAGCGAAAGGATCGTGCGAGTCATCAATTACGGAAGATGTCATTTTGATTGTTGGTCCAATCTTGCCAAATAGTTTCACTTTCTGGCATTGATACAATTATGTCACCATGCATGTGTGATATTCTGTTGCAAAATGTATCAGCGTTCTGGTATAAAGTCACAAAAGCTGGTCATTCGATGGTCCTTGCGGGCGTTTTCTAGTGGAGTTGCCTGCGGTTGGGCTGAGTGCAAGGCTGCCGTATTGATAAACGACTGCATGGTACATCCATTGCGGTTTAGCACTACAAGTCGGCTTGGCTTGACACATGCACAAATGGCAGTCCCTGTGGATGATATCTTACTATTGTTTAAAAGGTGTTGTCTCGGGCCCCGAACTTGTCGTCGGGAGACAAAAGATTCCTTTTATAAGAGTTTTACTTGGGAATGCCGCTATTGTCCTAAAAAACACATTCACAAATTGGTTGGGTTGCATGGCCCCATCAACATCATTTTGTTGATCATCACCAACTTGTCCTGATCGCTTGTCGTCCTTCTGATCAAATTACCATCACACACAAAAGTAAACGAAAAGGTCAACGGTTGTCCAGGCCATGACCACTTGTCAATACGAGTAAGCAAAGCAAATCATTCCAATTCCCGGGTAATCTCTCCTCGACATGGCGCTTCACCGACGGGCCTGCGTCACCGCCAAAAGGTTTTTGCTGCTGCGAGCCTCCAAACAAGGGCGCCTGGTGGTCACGGAAATTGGGCGCGAGTGCACAACCAGGGCAGTCGATTTACCCAACTGGGGATGGGAACTGGTCTTGTTCTCAAAACCCCCCCATGGGAGTCCCCCGAGGGCGCGCGGCCCCCCATTTGACAACGCTTGTTGAACAAGCCAAAATGATGCAAGTAAACCGATGGCGTTTTTCCTTTCACTGAGCGAGAGCGCTCTTGAGCGTGAAATGCACATGAAAAACAAGAGATTCTACACGTGGAAACGCATTACAGAACCACGGGCGGTCTGCAAAACCCTTTGAGGCAATCTGATGCGCAGCGCTTTTTGCGCATGCCAAATGGCTCCTTTATAGTTTGGGTTTTTATCACCCCGCGTAATCCTTAACGGGGCTCTCGTCCTAATCCGCCCCCCCTCCTGGCGACGATCAATTGCTTGGGGGAGCCGCCTCCTACTGGCCTCCTACTGGCCGTTTCAATGATCAACCGCCCCCTCCCTACTGGCCTCCTACTGGCCTCCCTTTGCTGGCCGCCCAAACTTTCTGGTCGCCAAATACCCCATGGGCAAAAAAATAAAAAATCCTTCTTGGCCTTTTCCAAGATTCTTTTGTCAATTCTCCCCCATTTTGAAAATGTCCATCGGAATGAATCGGAATGAGAATGTAATATATCCATATATGGAATATGATGAGCAAACACGTTTAATTGACATGTGAAGAGCACGCTTTCGTTCTTCTCCCCCCCTTGGGCTTTCGTCGTCGTTCTTCCTTCCGTCCTCCTCGTCCTCCTTCTTTTGCACGCAACAAAGCTTTCAACGAGAACCTCTTGGTTTATTATCATTGCACTCGTGTATACATCTCGCTCTCTCCTCATAAGGTATCCCTTGTTGTGCATTGTCTCTTGTGTACGCGAGTTGTCTTAACCGTCTTGTCGTCCTTTTCCGCCGTTGGGTGTGCAGTCTTTCTCTATATTGTATGTGCCATGTTCGTCTCTCATTTGTCTCTCATTCATTGCATTAATCTTGTTCGTCTCCACAGTCTCCCATCCTCTCTCTAAAGATGAGCGCCGTCGCTTCCAACACACCCCTCAACGGTGAGACAATCAACAAGGTCAAGGACACAGCGCACAAGGCTTCTCGCGCTGTTCAAGACTCTATCAATGGAGCTCGTCCTTACGTGACGGAATACGCAAACAAGACAAAGGAAACCGTTGCCCCTCAGGTAGCTGCAGCTGCAGAATTCACGCAGGATGTGAGCGCAAAGGCGCAACAGGGAACTCAAACTGTCGTCGGAAAGGCAAAGTCGGCTGCGCAATCTGCTGCGTCCGTCGCTCAGAACGCTGCTTCCACCGCTTCTCGCGGTGCGGCTCAAGCCGCCGGTGTCACAGTCGGTGTCGCTCGCGCAACGGTTAACGCTGGAGTCAACGCCACACGCGCCGTGACAAGTCTCACAGTGGGTGGCGCTGCCAAGGCCGCCAAGCTCTATGTTCAAACGACCGCCAACGTCGTGGCCGCCGGTGCCGGTGCCGTCTCGGGCGTTACCGGCTACGCTGTCGGTACTGCTGGTAACATTGCTCACAAGGTGGCCGACACTACACTAGCTGTTGTCAACTACACCACTGCAACAACCCACTCTACTGCCAAAAAGGTGCTTCCCGGCGGTATTGTCTCGCGTGCCGAGCAGACCTACGAAGTAGTCACCAATGCGGCTACCCACCCCATCGAAACGGCAAAGTCGGTTCTCCCAAGGCCCATTTCCAATGCTCTCGAATGGAGCGTCAACACGACTACTTCCACGGCGGACCGCACCGTGAATGCGGTTGGAGCCACCCGCGACATGGTCGTTGGCACCACAAAGGGCGCTGTCAACTCTATTGTCACGCGACTCGATGAGGCCGACAAGTACTACATGAACTCTGCTGCACAGGCTTGGACCGAAGTGAAGTCGACTTTCCCCAGTAGCAAGGCTCAGACAGCATAAGCTGCCTAGTAGGTTATTGCAGAAACGGTGTAGGATCTTATTTTAATGCTTGGCCTCCTGTGCGCTTTTGCGTATTTTATAACAAACCATGTTTTTTTTTGCGATATGTTGGCGTTGTGTATTTGAAAAAAGAGATTGTTTCATTTTGCAAATTGGTTGTTGTTTCGTGTCAATGCATTGTTTTTCCATTTCCCGATCCTATTTTATTAAATCGCATGCGACAGCTCGTTCGGACATGACTGGACATCCGGCCCGTGTTGCCATGGCACTTGTTGCCCCCGCAACACGACACGTCATTCAGCAGAAACGCTTCAGATCTTTACCTGTGTTTGCTTGCTGGTGCTGCTGGTGAATGCCAGAGCGTTCACTATGGCAAAAAAGAAGAAAAAGACGACGGCCATTGTCCGCGGGTACGCAACTGTGAGCGTGCCCAAACCCACTGTTGGTGTTCAAGAACAGGAGAGTGTAGCGAAAAGCGACATTCCGTTTCCACAACCACGACCACCACCACCCGGTGAGGATAATGACAAGGATGACAGCAATGACAAAGAGGACAATGAAAAGGCATGCAATGACGAACAAGGCGACCCCACAACTACTGACCACACTACCGCTGCCCGTCTCGCCCGCCTCCAACTGTCCTCCACTCTTGAAAAGTCAAATCAGCGCATAGCCACCCGTCTCCCAACCCTCCACCTCACGCCTACCCTCGAACACACCTTAACAACCCACCTCTCTCGCACCTCCTTCCTGAGCACTCACGACTGGTTCGCTCCAGAAAGCACTCTCCCAACCTCTCTCGTTCGCCTCCATTTTGTTTATCTCTATCTCCAACATTTGGGATTCACCCCCGACGTAATCGAAAAGGCCATGCTTGCGGTCGGTGGACAAAACGTAGAGGGCATTGTGGAGTGGGTATGTCCGTAAATATGTGTTGTATAATCTGGATCTGTACTGATCTTTATAGATTTGTTTAACGGTTCCGAGTGAGGAGCTTCCACATGGGTTTGCCAATGTCGAGTATAGAGGTGTGTTGAAGCTTGTTTTTTTCGTATACATTTGGCTGCTTATTTTTGTGAAGATGCGGTAATCAAGTTCGTGGCGGTTGGTGATGGGAATACGGGGGAGCGAGGTGAGTTTGATTGCTTGATCTGTCTGCTGATTGGTAGTTTTGATGGTTTGAATTAGATGCGGTCGTTGCGAATGTGGATGATGAGAATGGCTGTAACAATGTGGAGGGGATATCACGTAAGGTTACGGCGGAACAAGGTATGTCCCGATATGTCTTTGGAACTGGACTGTTGTTGACGCTTTGGTGTGGCTATAGTGACGGTTCAAGATGATGAGACCGTGAGTGTGAATGTGCATGTTTTGGTCACCTTTTTCTCATGTCCGTTTCTAGTCAGAGACCGGTAACGATGATGAAGAAGAAAAGGGAGTGCCTGAACCATGCACGCAAGACTCGCCCACTGTATCAAAACCTTCAACAATCGACTCAGAGGTCAAATCCTGGATCCTGAACCGCGATTGGAATGTACGTTGACCCACCTCCTCAGCCCCACACCCTTACTGACACCTTTCCAGGACTCTGACGACGATTCGTCCACTGAGACCCCGCCACCGGCACCGACTCCCCAATATGCAACCCTCGCACTCACCCTCGAGGCACTCAAAGACGCTGCTGCCGAAGCTAAAACCCACCGTCGCTCAAGCGAGCAGAAGTCAATTGGGGAACAGATTCGAAGGAATGTTGCGGAGATGAGGGACTTGGAGACTTGCAAAGGATTTGTGAGGGATGAAGCGGAACGTTTGATTGAAGAGGGGAGGAAGAAGAGAACGGTGACAGAGTCTTTTGCATCCGTCAAAGAATTGCCTACTATAGAATCATCAGACGAAAAGAAGAAGGAAGAAGACGAAGACTTTGAAATTGACATTCTCAACACTGTCTTGGCCGAACCGCCCACATCACCTACACACTCCACACCTCAACCCGTCCTCCAAACTGCACCTTATACCATCCCCAAGACCTGGACAGGCACCACTCCCAAACACCTCCTCCAAACCGACCTGTCTCGTCTGGCCGTCACACCCAAATACTCTCGCACGCGTTCAGGCAGCGGGTGGAGAGTATGTGTCCGCTTCACCGGTACACCTCCCGAAGAGGTTGTCGTAGAAATTGGAGATGGGGGATGGAAAGTCGCTGAACAGATTGTCGCTGTGCGTATTTGCCCACTGTTGGTTTTTGTTATGTAGCTCTTATATACTTTTATGTAGACCAAGGCACTCTACAGCCTTGCACCGCACCTTCCCCTGCATCGTTCCCTCCCACCTGCATACAAAGACCTCTGGCTCAACATGGAGAACGAGGAAGTATGTACGCTTTGAAATTGGCATTGTTCTACGCGGTGTTAACTATTGAGCAGCGTCGTGCTGGTGAGGCTGAAGCCCGTGTTGGTGAGGAGAGAAGGATGCGGTTTTTGGAGGATTTACGGGGAGTTCGGGAGGAGAGGTTACGGGTAGGTACTTTGTCCTTTTGTTTCCCACTGTTTTGGTCGCTTGAATCAACGTGTTCTAGTCCTACGCCTCCACTCCCACACCCATGATACCCGACATTCCCCCTTCACCTCCCAGCCCTCGTATACCACCCTCCACCTGGGCAACTCGAAAACAATCGGCACAGTACTTATCCTTATTGAAAGATCGGCAAGGTCTACCTGTTTACAAAGCACGGCAGGAGATATTGGCGTTGATTCAGAGTCATCGGGTGCTGGTCGTCTCTGGTGAGACGGGGAGGTGAGTTTCCAGAGTTGTGCGTTGTGTGCATGGCATATAATGTTGCTTTGATATAGTGGGAAAAGTACCCAAATCCCTCAGTTTATCATCGAGGATGCTGCCGAACGTGGTCAACATGTTCATGTTATTTGTACACAGGTATGCCCTCACTCTTCTCTACGCACAACCACAAGCTCATGACATGGACGTTCTAGCCCCGTCGTATCTCGGCCACATCGATTGCCACCCGCGTCTCAGCGGAAATAGGAGACACTTTTCTTGGAAATCGGGACGCATGGGTTGGATACCATATCCGAAACGAACGGCGTGTCGGCTTGAATGCGCGACTGGTGTTTTGTACCCTAGTATGTGGGACCTTGTATCTACACAGTATGTCCGAATTAACAATGGTTTGCGTAGGGTGTTTTACTCAATATGCTTGAAGATTCTGCACAGTTGGAGCATGTGACGCATATTGTTGTAGATGAGGTTCATGAACGGGGATTGGACAGTGATTTTTTGGTGCGGGTTTGTGAGCGGTTGTTGGGGGTCCGAACTGATTTGCGGTACGTGCTGCTTTTAGTGGGAGTGGGAATAAGCTGTGGGGTGGATTGCGGCGCAATGCGGTGAATGATGCGTGTGCCCTCTGTGTGTATCGTCTCCGCCGGGTGGCGGGGACAAGTGCCAAAGGTGGTGATTGTTTCAAAGGATGAGGGTGACGGGTCGGGCAGGACGTTACAGTTCTCACGCGGATGACAGAAGCATATTGACAAACCCTCTTTTCTTAGGATCATTTTAATGTCTGCAACAGCCGATGCAACCCGGTTTGCCGCCTATTTTGACAAGTACGGTCCCGTCCCGGTGTACACTGTTCCCGGCCGTACTTTTGAGGTCCAAAAACTGTTTTTGGAGGACGTGATTGAACAGACTGGGTTTGTCGCTGAGGAATGGGGATCGACACGAGGACGTGGTGAGTGGGTTGCTTTTTGTAGCTTTTATGTGTGCGAGGTATGTTGAACGATGATGGTCTCGTTACTTAGAGGGGTTTGTCAATATTTCCGGACGGGGGGGACAGAGGGCTCGGGTTCGCTTTGAATGGAGTGAGTCAAGAGATGATGACGTGGGCGACCATGATGGAGACGCCGATAGTGACGACTTGCCAACGTATTCCCCCCGCACACACCGCGCTCTCCGCACTCTCCGCACGTATCCCCTTACACAACCCAACTACGACCTGCTCGAACACCTTATCGCACATCTAACGGCGACATCCCACTCTGGCAGCATCCTCGTCTTTCTTCCCGGCCTAGCGTCTATAAAGACCCTCTCCAGCCGCCTCGCACACCTCTCCAACATATCCGTTCACGAACTCCACAGCTCCCTCCCACCTTCATCTCACGCCCCCCTCTTTTCTCGATCCCAACAGCCAAAAGTCATCCTCTCCACCAATATCGCGGAAACAGGTATCACTATTCCAGATGTCACGATTATCATCGATACCCTTCTCCACCGGCGTCTAACCTATGACCCGAAACGAGATTGCACCCGTTTGGTGGATAGACTGTGTTGCAAGGCGTCTGGACGCCAACGTGCTGGTCGTGCCGGACGCGTTTCAAGTGGGACGTGGTATGCGCTTTTGGAACGACGTCGCTGGGAATCTTTACCAGAGCGTGAAGCACCGGATATGGTCTTGTTACCTGTCACAGAACTTGCTCTCAAAATCCGTTCATGCGTGTTATTCTCTCCCCATGAATCTATCGACTCGGTCCTCTCTGGATGCCTTGACCCACCTCCTCCCCAGCACACTCGCAAAGCCATCACCATTCTCCAATCCCTAGACGCCCTCGATGCAAACGAACAAATTACACCACTTGGAAGACTTTTGTCGCGTATCCCGCTCGATGTCCGGTTGGGGCTTGCCGCACTCTTTGCCGCGCGAATGGGACAAGAATGCTTGAATGTTGTTGTGGGTGGATTGGCGTATTTGACATTGGGGAAGCGGGTTGTGGTTGACGAAAGCCTCGGGATACATTCTGCGTCAATCAAATACTCTACATCGGACGTGCTAAGTGTGGGTACCCTTCTCCAACAATTCCGCACGACAGCCACCCCACGCGCATGGTGTCGCTCGCATAACCTCCATTACGACACTTTCCTTTCCCTCCAGGACCTGGCTGTCTCCATATCACGAATAATATCATCCCTCTCCCTCACTCCACTCCCTGTTCCCCCGGCTCCTTCTCTGGCGCTGCTACTGGGGACATACCCAGCCCTGTACGCTTCTCACCCGACCTTTCACTCCCTTCATTCCACCACACCCGCCTATTTAACTCCCAATCCATTCCTGTCGAATTTACCCAAAGGACTGTACACGTCCTTTGCGCCCCGAATGACGAATCGTGGTGTAGCGGTGAGCGACGTGACTGGTGTCCGTGAGGATGATGTTTTATTGGCGTGGGGTATGAGAAAAGGAGAACTGGATTTGGGTGGAGGGGTTTTGGTTGGTGGGGCGTGGTTTGGGTGTGTGGTCAAGAGTGTTATGGTTGTCAGGGCGTTTTGTGAATCTTGTGGGTGGACTCTGACGAGTTGATGAGATTGCAACAACAACGTATAAGTTAAGGTGCTGCCATGCTCCAATGTAAATTAAAATTGACAAGTCCTTGTATTTCGTCAATGGAATGCGGTGGAGTAATGTAACCATGTACCATATGTAATCAAAAGACACAAAACAATTGACAATATTCAAGATAAAAGGTATAGTACATCAAAAGTCAACATTGGGCATGAAACTCAAAGCTTGGCCAACACGGCTTTTTGCCTCTGTTCCCCTTCCTGTGCCGCCCTCACCGCTTCCGCCAGCAACACATCTAACATGCCCTCTGCATCTGCAGCACCCGCCGACGTAACCTTTTCATACATGTCCTTCATGATTGCCTGCTCACGGGATACATCTCGCTGAACTCTCTGCGTATGCGTCCGACGAAAAGATGTCTCCGATGTACGCGTGCTGGTTCTGGTAGTGCCCAAAGACGAAGCTTCCTGTTGGGCTTGTTCCCATTGAATTCGTCTAGCCTCGGTTAAAAGGAGTGTAATGATTTCTTCATGGGGAACGGCGCCACTGGCTGTTAAGCTGTGCAAGGTCCTGAGGATGGATTGAGTCCGAGGGTTGGTGGTTGGGACCTTTTTAATAAACATATTAATACAATGTCTCCTCCTCGAGTTTATACAACAAGACTCACCTCCTTGACAACAGCCTTCACCCAACGTTCACTCTCCATCTCGCTTCCCGCCTGCTGACCGTACACCTCCTCCACCGGGCCATCCATCGAGCGCACAGTATTGCCATTTACTGCCTTTTGCCGGCTGGGAGCGCTAAAAGCAACAGGAGCTCGACGGACGGGTCGGGCATCCCGGGCGGCCAACTGCCCTTCGAGCATGACGGCGTCAATGAGGGTATGTGCGTCGTTGGAGGTCGGGAAGGAGTAGAGGGATGCGCAGAGTTTGGATGAAGAAGTCATAATGCCGGCTCTAAACGCTTGAAGAAGACAAAAAAAAATAAACCAAAAGAATAAAAGATGTTGTTTTTCTGTGTTGTTCGTCGTGAGCAATGGAGCATTCAAAGGAGCATCCAGAAAGTGTTTTTGTAGGGGCACATTCAGGCAAAACGGAAGGGCGCTGCGCGTACCGATTATGTCATCACAATCGATGTGACCAGTCACGTGGAGGGACTTTTTGTGGCGGGTGTGGAGTAAACGTTGTGGGGTAATTTACAAATGTGTGCCATCGACCAGATCCTCAACGAGGAGGCCCCACCCTTCATCGGACGGGCCATCGACGCCCTCAAGACATCTGGCATACATGTCGGTACATACCAGATTGACCATATTTGCTATCGAACGGGGACATTAGATGAGTACACAGACTTGAAAAACCAACTCGAAGCAATTGGACATATCCTTACGGAAGGCATCATTGGCGGGCGCCCAATCGCAACCTACAAATTACACCCAGAACATGCTATAAAACTTGTTGACGGCACACATCCCATTCAGCAACACATGGACGTTGTGGAACTCCCGTCACCAAAACCAGGACGCCCTTACCCATCCGGTCTAGAGCACATTGAAATCGTTGTGGACAATATTTCATTAGAGGAGTTTGCGGCTTTATATCCAAATATCAAGTGGGATTGGAGTGCGATGGGCAAGTCTGTCAATAGGGATCTGAAAGTCAACTTTGGAGGATTTTCTGTAAAGTTTCATGAGAGGCCGTTGGAGGTTGTCATTGAGATGGAGAAGGAGGGCAAGCTCTAGTTTTGCGTTAAATGCCCGTCGTTTGGCGGAAGGCTTACAAAGGAAACCAAAAAGACTTGACCAGATGATTGGTCATTCATCTATCCCAATAAGGCAAAATGAGTGGCACAGATATTGAAATAACTTTAGACTTTCCCTAGTTCGAAAGACCACAAGGCTCCTTCCACCTTGTCTGGATTCGTTGAGATGGAAACTCCCGACGACAACACCATGGGTTCCGTCCTGGAACAGACAACCCTCGAGAAAGTGCGCTTAGGATGTGTTCCTGAGCATTTTTCGTCGCCCATTTACCAGGCGGTGGCCAATGAGCTGTTTGGACAACATGGCTTGGACGTGGAGATTATCAGCTGTCCTGGAGGGACTGGCGAGGTAGAAACATCACAACACATTGTGACAGAATGCCATCTTGCTCACAGTAGTTTTGTATAGATGGTTAATATGCTCAATACAGGCCAGCTGGACGTGGCCATTGCGCTCACAGAAGGCTTGGTGGCCAGTCTGGTCAATACGGATGCACAATTCCGACTGATTGGAACCTACGTCAGTACGCCCCTGACATGGTCCATCGCTACGTCTCCGAATGGTCCACACGCATCCACTCCGCGCGAGTCACCGGGTCCAGAAGCCTGGAAGGGACTTCAGAATTGCAAGATTGGCATCTCGCGTTTCGGAAGTGGCAGTCACATTATTCCGTATGTGATGGCGGATGAGCTGGGGTGGTTGGAGGAGAAGGAGCCTTTTTCGTTTGTGCCGTTAAAGAATATTCATGGGTTGGTGGAGGGTGTTAGGGATGGGACTATTGATGCGTTTTTGTGGGAGAGGATCATGACAAAGGTGAGCAAAACAATCCCGACTTTACGCAATTGCAGTTTTTCAAGTCTAATCAACCGACCGGGTAGCCCTTCTACGACTCTGGAACCCTCCACCATCTTTCCAACATCACACCTCCCTGGCCTGCTTTCCTCCTTGCCGCCACCCCCAAAGCCTTGGCCGCCACCCAGACCCTTCGAGGCATGTTGGACGCTATCACAACCCAATCCCAAGCCTTTGTCCAGGGCCGCGAAACGGGCTCATCCATCAAGTACGTTGCAGATCGGTTTAAACTCCCGGAAGAGGACGTCAAGACATGGTTCGCTTCGGTAGAATACCCCAGTAATGCGCGTGAATTGAACCGGAAAGTTATCTTGGACTGTGTACGAGTATTGAAAAAGGCTGGAGTCATTCCGGATAAAAAGCGTGATGTGAATCTGGAGGACCTCGTGGATGAGCGGGTGGCTATTTTGCGGGCCTAAAGGGACGAAATGTTCCGTATGCTCTTGTATATCCTGGAATATGCACTATCGTATCAAGACGCTATTTTTGGTTGGTTTTGACAGTTAAACCGGTGGATGGGTTCTGGCCCGGCCATGACATGTCTACTCAAAACCGCTCTCAAGAACCCTCATAGCAAGTGCGTGTTGTACACTATCCTGTTGTCGTCAAAATGGAACCACAGAACTTTAGATTGCACACTACTTCTCCTGCCTACGTTGCATTGAAACATATTCCAAACTTCCTTGGTCAGCATTGCACATTCATTCTTGCCCATGATGAATAGTGAATACGTCAAAAAGCTTCTATGAGACTTTGGGATTTCATACCAAACTCAAGAGAATCATTGAGGCCCCTACACGATGCTGTGAAGATTGATGAGGGTGCATTGGCAGGTTAGTACTACGAGGTTGTTACGACGCGTGTATCGTATCCCTCTTGGTGATATCGCTCGTGCATATCGTTTCATTTTGGGCCAAAGGGAGCCGAGGACTAATAACAAAACAGGCCGACACCATTAGGAGATGGGGGGTATGTCGAGTCCTACTGCCTCTCCCGGGGACGCATTACCAGCCACTGTGAGGAGGGCTTCTACAGGTGGTTGTTCAACGAACAAGGTTTAGGCGATACTCCAGGAAACCCGTGTGCGAATTGTCTCTGTATCAATATATCAGCGACCTTGTTGTTGACAGGAAACTAATGTGAGAAATCTCATCAAAGCCATAAAGCGGCATATGAGCGAAAATGCCTTATATCTTGGGCACGCTGATGTTAGCGAAGCGGCAGCGCGCTGGCGAGTTCGATGTGGTTGATGGTCAGCAGCCGCTGCCAATGTCCTTGTTTACCCATGTCGAGGAAGACCCATTTTGATGAAGTTGAAGAGGAAAATTTCTGAATAGTTGCAGCAACAAACAGACCGTGATGAATAGGGTGGATTCTGTCTGAAATAAGATGTTGCTTGCACAGGAACAGCTATCCGCCCAGACCGTTGACTACCTGCGTACCCGCGACCGACAAGTTGCGGAATTTGGCTTTAGGAACACCTCACTTTGGATGAGCCTCATCCCATCTTTGCATATGCACTGCAACCCATTCCAACCACCATTGCCACCATTTTCCGCGAATTTACAAAAGTTCGCCCTTTGCGGACCGTCTGGCAGCCGTTGATAACTGGGAGGACTGGTTTTTTTTGTCGTATTTCATTACTTTTTGCCAACCGACCTCGTTTTCCCTCCGTGTTCTATCCATATATAACGTACCGCTGCCAAGATGTTTAGAACGGCTGTTGCTCGTGCTGCTCGCCAGGTATGAGTTGCGCGTTGGTGATGCGCCATCTACTTTTTATCTGTGGGGCTAACATGTTGACATGAAAACAGGCAACACCTCTGTGTCGTCGAGGATTTGCCTCTGTTGCTGGTGAGGGGGCGTATACTCAGGTATGCAAGACCGGGGTTTCCATCATGAGCGCAAAGTTGATGCTGTGTTTCTTGCAGGATGGAAAGCGGATTGTGACTTTAATCCCTGGCGACGGTATCGGTCCCGAAATTTCAAAATCGGTCGTGAACATCTTCGAGGCTGAGGGTGTACGTTTTCCGCTCACAGTGATTTTTTTTATCACGGTTTCCTCACCTCTCTGAATTTTTCGTAGGTCCCCGTTGTGTGGGAATCTGTCGATGTATACCCTATTTTGAAGGATGGCAGGACTACCATCCCCGATGATGCTCTGACCTCCATTAATAAAAACAAGGTTGCTTTGAAGGGTCCTCTTGCCACCCCCGTTGGAAAGGGCCATGTCTCCATGAACTTGACCCTCCGCAGGTAAATATATGTATATATATATATATATCGTAGGTACTCCGACGATTCAAACTAAATGGTAAAACAACAACAGGACTTTTGACCTCTTTGCCAACGTTCGTCCCTGCAAATCCATTATCGGCTACAAAACCCCCTTTGACGATGTTGACACGGTTCTCATCCGTGAAAATACCGAGGGAGAATACTCTGGCATTGAACATGTTGTCGTCGACGGTGTTGTGCAATCCATCAAGCTGATCACAGAGGAAGCGTCCAGGAGATGCGCTACGTATGCTTTTGAATATGCTCGAGCCATTGGCCGGGACCGCGTGACGGTTGTTCACAAGGCAAACATCCAGTATGTGGCCCCACTCCGCTATCATTGCTGGTCAAATCTAATCTCCCCAAAATAGAAAACTCGCAGACGGCCTGTTCCTCTCCGCTGCCCAGGAAGTCTCCCGGGACTACCCTGATATCAAACTCGATGATGTCCTCCTCGACCGAGTTTGCCTCCAAATCGTCCAAGACCCCACCAAGTGGAAGCATACCGTTATGGTCATGCCAAACCTTTACGGCGATATCCTCTCCGACCTCTGCGCTGGTTTGATTGGTGGATTGGGTCTAACACCGTCAGGCAATATCGGTCAGAAAGCCTCCATTTTTGAATCCGTCCACGGAACGGCTCCTGATATTGCCGGCAAGGATCTGGCCAACCCGACTGCGCTCTTGTTGTCGGCTGTGATGATGTTGAGGCACATGAAGATGGATAATCACGCGGATAACATTCAAAAGGCGGTTTTGAAAACGATTGCGGAGGGCAACGTATGTCATTTGTGGTCTGTTTGGTTCCTTTCCTGATTTCTCATCTAATTATAACACTCAGGCACGTACGGGAGACCTTGGAGGCAAGGCGACCAACACCCAATTTACGGAGAATGTGATCTCCAACCTCAAATAAGGAAACTACTCCCCAATATTTTATCCAAAACCTCTTTTCCCTGAACGTAATATTATTTGTCTTGCTCTTTTCAAAGATGTGTGGTGTTTGATCATTATATGCAGCTAAGCCACAGTGAGGACATGGGAGGGCATTCAAATGGCATGCCACTTTGGGCGTGCGCCAACGCAATTGTCTTGCAAAAATATTGCAGAATATCCATCACAATAAAATATTTCGCAAAACTAGTGGAATATCCTGATAAGTAACCTTTACGAAACCACCGACCCAAAATTATTCTCAATTCGCACCCCCCACCCAAACCTCCAAAGCCCTCTTCAACCGCTGACTCCCCAGCAAGTACGCCGGAGCATTCAAGGACCTGTCCAAAATTTTCTCCAGCCCAACTTTTGTTACATGCACCGAAGGGTCCACCTGTCTAATCTCGTCAACGAGACCTAGCGTATACAAGCCGGAAGCTCGCATCTTCTTTTGTACTCGTTCGCAAAAGTCGGCGGGCCAGAGCATGCTCGACGAATTTCCATCGTTGCGAGGTGATAGAGCCTGTCGCGACTTCCTCTCAATTTTTTTCGTTTCCTGCTTTTCCACCTTCACCACCTCTTTAACCTCTTTCACCTCCTCTCTCTCAGTCTCCTGCTTCTCCACCTCCTTCCAGTCTCGTTCCATCTGTTCCTCCAAATCCTTCAAAGCGCCCGGATGTGTTTTATAATGGTCTAGACACTCTGTGCACCGAATGTAGTACGCTTGGTTGACTTTGGGGAAACCGAGGAGGAGGAATTCGGGGAGAACGTCCCCGACAGGGAAAATTTCGTCAAAATCAAGGCAGTCCTCGCTGGTGGGAGAAAAGATGTGGCAATGAGTGATACAGCAGGCCAAAACTCGACAATAGTAGGTAAAAACACTACTCACCAAAAGGCACTCGAACAACTCTGACATCTAAACAGCAACCCCCCGGCATCCGTTGTCTTTCGCAGACACTCCACGCAGAAATGTTGAGGACAGCTCCATGTCGCTAATTGTTTAGCAGACGCTTTGGTCCGGCCGACACATTTAGGATGGTAAGAGCGGGGACACAAGGTGCATCCAAGAAGTTTGCTCTGATCGGCTTCATCGCTACAGGCATGGCAGACCTAGGAGGACAATGGGGGTGGTCACCGGTATTGTTGAGTGTGGATGCGAGCCGTTGAAGCAATACCTCTTCGTGGGCAAATTTCCTTCTGTGTCGCTTCTTCTCCACAACGGCATTTTTCGAAAAAGTCGATCTCGCCTCCCACATGTCGCATCCGACAGTCTCCTTCAAAACCGCGTGGCCATCGACCACGACGACACGTTCTTCGCGAACTCGCTTAGCCAGTTCGTTCCACTCTGCAACAACAGTTTAATGCTTGCCAAGGAATAGAAACGCGCGGAAAGTACCCACCTTTCCCGATATCCTTCTCTGTCTTATGTACCACCCGCCCCTCAAATATCCGCGAGTGAACCATTTCTATTCCCTCTAATGTGAACTCTTCCCCATCTTCTATTGCCGCCTCCCCATCAACCAGCTTCTGATACTCCCGACTCTTTTGCAAAATATCTCCCATACTAGCAGCGATAAACTCCTCGGGAGACTCGAACATCCTGGTAATAGCCCTCGCACCTCGTCGTAGCATGGACATGAGTTCACCCTTGGTGAAGCGAGGTTCATTGACCGCGCTAGTAGGATCTTGCATGTCTTCAGTGACTTTGGCGCTAAGGAACAATTTCTTTTGTAAGCGGCTCTGCATCTGCTCTTCAACCGTATCTTGACAGACGATACGGTACACTCGGACCGTTTTTCTTTGCCCAATCCGATGGGCTCGTGCAAGAGCTTGAAGATCCACCTGCGGGTTCCAATCATTGTCAAAGAAGATGACCGTGTCCGCCGCTGTGAGGTTGATGCCTAATCCACCCGCCCGCGTCGAAATTAGAAATACTTCATAAGGTGAATCCTTGTGATTAAATAATCGTATATCCAGATTCCGCCGCGGTCGAGCGGTAGATCCGTCGAGACGACAGTAGGAGACGCCGCGGTAAATCATATAATCTTCAAGAATATCCAGCATGCCGTTGAAGCAGCTGAAAAGGAGAGATTTGTGACCACCTGCTTTGAGGTGTTTGAGGAGTTTGTCGAGGAGAACCATTTTAGACGACGCGAGAACCAAGTGTTCGCCCGGCAGGAACTATAAACCGATGGGTTTTCAGAAATCAAAGAACCATATGTCACATACCAGGGAGTTTAGTACTCACCGGTTCCGGCTCCGAGTTCGGTAACATATAGGGACTAGCGGGGACACTCATGTTCAGAGCACTATCCCAACACTCAAACGTGCACGTGTGAATTACTCACTGATTGCAACATTTTCTCAACTGCATCAATAAATTCATCAGTTTCTTCCATTCGTTGCCTCCCGCCTTCATTGAATACTCCATTGCCGCCTTTGTCTCTTCAAACTGCTTCATCTCACTCGCTGAATGCACTTCCTCTGAATTCTTTGTAGGAGTGGCTGAAAACACTTCTTGAAGGGTCATGGTATCCAGACGGGTCAGGAGGCGCTTGTACCAAAATCGCTGCATGGGCGATAGGGGAACGTACACTAGAAAAATAGCAGCACAAGTCAGGCCCTACATTACATGACGGTACAAGGGAGAGAAAAAGAACGCACGAGTCATCTCTTCTTTTGGTGGAATCTGAAAATCAACTTGGCTTTTCAACCTCCGCAACATGATCCGTTCCAACAATCGGCGAGAATGGTCCAGCACAGCCAAATCATATTGACCTTTCGTTAGATCAAAACTTTCGTCAAACTTTTTGACAGTTTTGGGTGTGAAGACTGTTTGAGATCAATTAGTATGCAGTAAAACGGGGTGAATGAATTCAAGACTACTCAGTTACCTTCCGGAAACAACCAATGAAGCAAAGCCCACACTATCACATAGACCATCAGAACACATTGCCAACTGAGTTTGATCTTTAACGATCGAACGTACATTCGTGCAAGTTATTTTGCAAAGGGGTTCCCGTCAAAAGCAACCGAAATTGCGCATTCAATCCTCTCAAAGAGACGGACACATTCGTATTTTCATTCTTAATCTTGTGTCCTATCAACGAAAGATGCCGTTACTATCTTCTCTCCGACCATATGTGAAATCAAAGCCGTCAGATCTCTTAGCACACCTTCATCCAACACCACAATCTTCCATCGAAAACTCTTGAACCACCCTTGCTCTGCCACATACTGCTCATATGTCGTAACATATATATCATACTGATTGGTCAAGCATAGACCTTTGATTCTCGCACGTTCCTGTTGAGCCCCGTGGATGGTGATGGAGGTTAAGAAGGGTGTCCAGCGGCTGATTTCCTATGGGAAAATCAGATTGGGTTTCTAACGAGGGGATAATAGTTGCGGGACCTACCGTCGCCCAGCTGCCGAGAACGGAGAGAGGACAAACGACCAGGAAGGGTCCTCCGCTGCTGTCCTCTTTGATGTGGGCAAAGAGACTGAGGGTTTGGAGAGTTTTTCCAAGACCCATTTCGTCCCCCAAAATAGCGTTCATCCCATTTTCATACATATTTACCAAAAAACTCAGCTAAGAAGACGACAGTCAATTTCCCAAAATTCATCAAGACAGCCTTGATCATCCATACTCACCCCCCTCATCTGATAATCCTTCAAAACACCTTGCACACTCGCAGGCGTTTGCACTTCCCTTCGAGGAATAGTCTCACCAAGGGGCGGATATTCAGCCAACTTTGTGAAAAAGTTTTTTTCGGGCAATAGAGGTTCAAAGAGGTCTCGGTGCTTCCAGAACCATTGTATACGCCTTTCCTGAAAACTAGAGTCCGCGGAGCGAACAGTTGCGTTTCGCACACGCTATGGAGCATGTTAGGAAGCAGGAAACACCTTCATAACTTTCTGTGGACCTACTTGTGCAGTATCTATTCGTTGGCGCTTGGTAGCTATCTCTGGGGTTTGGTTTTCAGTCTCTTCTTCTTCACCGGCGTGCAATGCCCTCTTGGACGTCATTTTGAAAGTGCCTTCGACCTTTTTGCGCCCTCAAGATACTGTTAACCGTAGCGTTCGTCGCTTGTGCACCTGCTCTATACTTTTGGGTAGCTTGCTAACTAAAGCGGGACAATACAAATGAACGGAACCACAATGGAGGTATGGGGACTTGCTGGGCTATTTGCGCGCAGCAGCTTGTCAATTTCGACCCTCCGAACGATCGGCGAACAAAATTGTCAGATCTTGTCCGAAGCACGTGATCTCCGTCCGAGCGTGACGGTTTACGATAGTCGCTTTGTTTTCGCCTCTGCAAGACTAAAGTGTGCTGCATATCTGCAAAAAGCCGCAAAAGTGCGGCTGATTTTGCAAGTTGTCCAGGCGCTGCTCATGAATGGGTTACAAGGACAAGTAGCGGGCATGAGAATAATGAGCACGAGGAAAAAGAGAGTTTCAAGCAACTTTCGAGGTTTTCTGATGCATTAACGACCAAGGGTCCTCGCATATACCCAAGTTCAAGTGTCTATTCACTGTTCAGATCATCCGCATAGTTGTTATCCTTTCAATGTTGTCTTTCGATGTGCCAACCGCATCAGATCACTCGCATCCCTTGATTCTATGCAAGCGGTGTAAAATAGCACAAAAAGGCTTTGACAAAAAAAGCCATCATCATTCCTTATTCTCCTCAAGCAACTCTAAAATCTGATCCATCGGCCGCCCAATGGCAGCCTTTCCGGCGATCCAGTCTACAAGAATGGGCCTCTGCAACCTCTTGACAATGTCAACCATCACAACGTCGACCACATCGTCTACACTTCCGTTTTGTACTTGAGCATGCTCTGCTTCAGAGCATTCGTCGGGGCGTACAGCGGTTGGTAATTGGGTTTTGGGAAGTAGGGCGAATACCTCTTTCAGCGTTTGCGCTGTGGGCGGGGTGGTTGTGTAAATTACGGCATTGAAACTGGTAGGCTGGAGCCGGGTTTGGAGGTATGTGAGGGCGTTGATGGATTTACTGCAGGTTGGGTGATGGTAAAGGGTATATCGGGCGGCCATGGTTGGATGAGATGTGGTGCACAAGGATTAAACGGTTGCGGATTGTATATGGATTGATGCATGAGTCATGCGACATGCGTGACCAGTCGCTTCCAGGCAGAGGCATGCCTTGGGCAAACGATGGATATTATCAAAAACAGCTCGAGTCTTATTACCAGAATTCACATCTTTCAAGGATGACATTTGCTTAATAGCATCCCCGCCTCATGTTCAAATCCCCAATTACAGACTCACAAATATCATAAATAAACGGTACAATCACCCAAACGCAACTTTGTATTCCCCACTAAACAGGAACAGACACCGTCATGTTTACAATTCTCAGCACCCTGGCCTTGCACTCCACCTTTGACGTGCAAGACTCACTGGATAGAAATCGTAATCCGACTCCCGTTCACCTCAATCCTACGCAAGAATGAGTACATGCGAGAAAAAAAAATGCAAAGATGCTTACTTGTTAAACTTTCGTCGAAAAATGGTAGCCAGCTCCGGCGTCGCGAATCCAATCCTTGCTACAAGTGCTTTATCATCAAATTGGAGAAACTATTCCCCATATAGCGGTTAGGTATTAAGTGACGACAAAAGTTCCAACATGTCATTTGCTTGCAAACCTTGAACGGTCTAGCAAATTTCTCCACATCCCCTCGTGCTGTGCCAGGACCCAGCTGGCTCACAACCACCACAGTACCCGGCAGTGCATTGACCGTTGTTGTGGGGGGCGGTGCATGTCCTTGCGTTGGGGGCACTCCACTCACAGTGTTATTGGTGCTCTTCGGGTTCGGATTCGGTGCTGGTGACTGACTTTGCGGTTGACTGCCACCCTCCGCGCGCGTCTTTTTTGCTTCTGGAGTAGGTACTGAGGGTTCTATAGGTCTTTTGCGGGGGGAAGGGCTATCCGGTGCTGGTGACCCCATGGGAGGTGCAGGACGAGCGGCTGGACGGTACATGTGGGGTTGGGGTATAGCATCTGGGCCGCGGTCCCGAGGAATGTTCTGTGGCTAAATTTTGCACCCCATCGATCAACACAACTCCAATTCCTTCAATATCGGCTAACAGACAACATACCATAAACCCGCCTCTCCCTCTTCCCCGCACATTCCCTACATTCCCATACCCAAACCCTCGCATCCCCATCCTCTGCGCATAAGGCATTCCCCGCCCCCTCATCATATTGCGATGTGCATAGGGATGGAACCCAGGTGGCAAGGACATGAATTTAGCAGGATTGATGTGGATTTTATGGCCTACAGGAGCTTGCGGCATGTACATTGGCGTGTCTGGTCTGGCAATGCCAAACCGATGTTAGCGATGCAGACACCTTCCAAAAGGATAAAAAACAGAGACGGATACAGAACCTTCCATTATACATTCGGTATCCGCCGTACATTTGACCGCGTTGGAATCCCATTCCCCGTCCTCGCATGCCTCCACCTCGGCCTCGCCATGCACCTCTTGACGAATCTTGCACACCGCGCGAGCGATCAGTGGCCGATACTGCAGCAGTGGGATCAGCTGGGACGGAAGATGCTTCTGTAGTCGCCACTTTTGGTATTCCTTCTTGTTGCTCTGTTGGCCCATTTCCGTCATCGGCACCAATCCCACTCGTCTCCTTGCTAGAGTCATCATCTACTTTCTCATCTTCTCTTGTATCCAATATGCTATCATATAAAGTCTCTTGCTTTCCATCATACTCCTCAAGGCCCTCCTCATAGAACCCCCAATCTTCCCCTTCAAATTCCTCTTCTCCCTGCCACGATGCATCCAATTCCTCGCCATCGTAAGCTGCAGGATCCTCCCATGACGCGCCCTCGTTCTCCGTGGACGAAAGGAGGCCGGCGGCTGTTGACGGCGGTGCGCTGTCGGTTGTGCTCATTGTTGGGATACGGTCTAAAGGCACCCGCAAGGCTTTCAACACGTGCGGCTCCAATTGTCACGAGGGGGAGGTACCTCTTGCTGTGGATTGCGCGAGGTGGTTTGTAAACAAAATCAGATCCCAGTCCACCCTACGTCGTTGCCCTTGGATGAAATTCCTTTGCGCTGGTCGAGCAGATGAAAGCAACCTCGGGAGCGAAACAACAGCAGTTAGCAAGTATCGGTGAGCACAAAAGGATAAATTGCGTAATGGCACAGTCACACTGACTAAATCATATGACTTTATATTGTATCTCTTCTGTAGTGTAGAGGTGACAGAAAA
>QEAR01000125.1:0-48330 GCA_006535965.1 Spizellomyces sp. 'palustris' | reverse complement strand
GGATAAAGAACAAGCGACGGGGAGAAGGAAGAGGGGGGGTTTATATAGAAAAACAGAGTGGATACAATGACGCATGCATGTGGCAACTGCTACAGGAGAATATTCCAATTATCAGATGGCCGCAAGGGACAACCATTTAATGGCTGCAAGTATTGGTCCTGTCTTTTTGTTTATCTTCATTGTCATGTCACAATAACTGTGGTTAAGTCAACTGGCTGGAATGCTACAAGCACTGTATGACTCTCTCATCGCGGGCTGCCTACAGCCACGTGATACGATCGGGTAAACTTACAAGCATCGCGATATAAACCTATAAAACCCCCATCCGACCGGCATCCATCGCTTGTAAAGCCCTCCTAGTTCTGCAGTATCGTACCTCATTCACTATGAGTGCTCCTGATTTGTCTCTCAAGACACTATTTGATGTCAAGGGCAAAGTTGCTCTGGTTACCGGTGGTGGAACAGGAATTGGCAAGAGTGAGTTGTGTTAAATTCGATCCTCGTCCTTTATACAGCCTGTTTTCGCTTACAGTTGTTTATCCGTACCGCTGTTATAGTGATTGCTGCCGCCTTGGTACAAAATGGTGCAAGAGGTGAGCTGCAACTTTGTCAGGATATGGTGTGGTCGGAATTGGTCTGATGTATTGCGTAGTGTACATTGCGTCGCGAAAGAAGCAAGTCGTGGATGAGGCCGCAAAAGAACTCACTGCAATGGGCCCGGGTGAATGCATTGCACTCGTAGCGGACCTGGGGACTAAAGCGCAGGCGCATGCTCTTGCGGAACAAATCAAGCAACGCGAATCAAAACTGCATATTCTGGTCAACAATGCCGGTATGGCTTGGGGCAGTAATTTGGAGGACTTTGACGAAAAGAACGGATGGGACAGGTTAATGGCTTTGAATGTGAAAAGTGTCTTTTATGTAACTACCGCGTAAGTATCCAGTGGATCCCGGGCATTTGACGTTTTGGTAATCAACAATCAAATACTCCCTTCTAGGTTACTGCCACTTCTTGAGAAGGGATCTGAAGGCAATCTGAGTCCTGCCCGAGTGATTAACATCAGGTTGCTGATTGCGACTGATTCATGCAGCATTTTATGTGGTGTTAACCTAAAAGAATTATGCCGACCCTCAGCTCTGTAGCTGGCACGGCGGGTTCAGCTGAAGACAAGTTGTCTGCACCAGGCAATGGCACATGGTCTTGTATGTAGTGCATATCCGTATGTTCAGTTGAAAGCTTCAGAGCTAATGATTCTACCTAGATGCTACCTCTAAGGCGGCGGTGAACCACTTGACTCGTGTTATGGCACTCCCTTTAGCACGGTATGCGACAGAATCTGTTTTTTACGTGGTAATTTCATTATCCTGATTGGCAACAACAGTCGAAATATCCTTGTGAATGCGATTGCTCCTGGAGTGTTCCCTTCCCGTATGACGAAATTCGGTATTGAGCATGGAATCAGCATTATGGAGAAACAACAGCCTCTCGGTAGGTGGTTTTTCTTTTGCGGAAATGCATGCAAAACAGCTAACTCAACCCCCAATTGATCGTTTGCAGGCCGTATTGGCACACCTGAAGATATGGGTGGATTGGCACTCTTCTTATGCAGTCGTTCTTCTGCACATATTACCGGTGCCGTCTTCCCTATCGATGGTGGGGCGACTATCACCCTCAATGCCTATGCTAAGTTGTAAAAATAGAAATCTTCGGATCGAGGTGTGCATGGATTCTAAAGTTAGTATGGCGATTTTTCCGGAGCTGGGCTATTGATATCTGAGCCCTAACTATCAAGAAACATAAAAGTAGCGCGCGAGACCTCCACCTTGCACCTGTGGACTGTCCATACGCCTCTTATTTTGGCCCAACAGCAGCATCTTTGCGAAGTTGCCATGAAATTATCCCAGTTCCCTGTTACCAGTTAACTCATTATATGAAAATCATTCTCCTCATCCACTCAATCGCCACATATGCTGCGGAAAGTGTGGTTAATGTCGCTCTAAGTAGAACGATCTTGACAACTGGATGCGTTTACCAAAAAGAAGGCTTAGTCGCGTGTCAGGTTACAACACCACGTGAGGCCGCTGATCAGCATTGAACTTCGACCAGACGGCAACCACGAAGTCCTTGTGGATCCGCTGTAGTTCGCTACATTGGCTTCGTAATTTTTTGAACATGCATTCACCAGATTCTCGTGAACTAAACTGTGGGCTTCCAGTTTGAAGTACACGTAGAAGCTTCGCGTAATAATGGATCACATATCCAGTGGTTGAGATGATCCAAAACAGGTTTCATTCTAGGATATGCCAAGAGCGACCAACAGTCCTGTTCCAGTCTCACTGGAAGCCTCGAGTGCAACGTCTACTCTCAGTTGGTTCCTCCGGCTCCGCCTACTAAATAGTCTTGTCCTATTTTCGGCCTTTGGGGTGGTGCGCGTAAGCGGGTGTTACGGGCCGATCGCGCGTTTTGTCTGATCCCCGCGCACTGGTATTCCAAATACCGCATCAACGCCAGCGAATCTTCCGTACTACCACTCATTTTAACTTTTGCACGTCCTTCTCCTCATTCTCTCTATCTTAAATGGAAGCCGTTGCGGAAGTGTCGTTGGTTAACCCTTTCGGGGCCAACATATCCATTGAGGTGGGCGATCTGTCGAACTATGAATCAGCATCTTCATTATCGCCTAGGATCTAACATCTTGATTGTCTTTATTGTAACTTCCGTCCTGACTCTTAATTGAAATCTTTGCCAGCATGCGCATACATCATTCGCGCCCCTCGTCCATGCCAATTCGTTTACTTGTTCCGCCCCTCACTCTACAACGATCTTGCAATCACAAGCTGCTAGTGGGTCTACGTGGACCCGAAGATCTCTTCAGGAAGTAGTAGTTCAACTTCCCACAAGTTCAAAAAATGTGTTGGATGATGCGGATCTGGAACTTGGTGGAGAGCTCAGCGTAGCCGACATAGATGCAATATTGGATACAGACCCCCGTGGTCACAATGCTCGCAAAGAGAGCAGACATCTGGGCAAACTTGACTGTGAATCACTGTCCCACTGTCAAAGGCCGGCTACGAACATCCCACAGCATCATGGGCCAGAAAGCTTTTGCATGAGCGATAGTACAGATGACCGTATGCAAATGTCCGATGAGCCCGCTGCGGCCGAGGGGGTTGTGCCATCACCATCGTGTGAGAAAACAGAGGAATTGACAGAACCTAAACATTCCGTACAAAACGAGGAGGTTAGCCCTGAGCCCATCAACTTGATCCCGCTAGCTGCATCGGGACGTACCCCGCCACGACCAAGGCGGTCAATGAGTATCGAAAATTTAGTGGCTGAGCGCTTGTCTCAAAGTCACAATACAACGGCCTCTCCAGCTTTGCCATCAGGTCCAGATCAGCAGGATGGGGTGAGATGTCAAAGCGAATACCAAGATCCCTCTACCAATTTCTCCCCCGCTAGAGCCAGGGATCGGCTGGCAGTGGAACGAGTCCTAAAGAAAGCACCATATCAAAAGGTAGGAGTCGGTCACCATCTTGAGACCTTAAAGTCGCAAATTCATGCTAACCGCTGCTCCAGTATCTGCACCAAATTGAAGTTCGCTTGAAATACACAATGTTCAAAGTGCAGAATGGATGGGAGAATAAGTCCTTGGCAGAAGTAACGAAAGACTATGTGGATACATGCAGCGTTACGCCAGAATCTAGGAACAGTGTAGCGATAGGGCAATCATGCAAGAGGCTGCTACCAGATTTTGGTATGCTGCCACTGTACTATTCTGATTGTCTGTCCAGTTACTAAATCGCTATGTCACGTTGTACAGAGCATAACTGTGACACACGGTCCGCCAAAAAGAAAGTAGCTGCCTTTAGAGAAACCAGACAGAACAGAACCAACGTTGGTCTGACAGGAAAGCGTCCGAACGACGCGGACGTAACCAATGCGGCTTTGGTCCTTCAATCCCTAAGCAGAGCGGGTACACCACCAGACGTCCCGAAGAGAGCCCCATCACACTGTGCGTCGCGAGCTGTCAAACGAAAACATGCGAAGGAAAGAAAATCGACCCACACCAATCCGCCTGCGGCGCAGTTAGCCATATCTGGTATGGCATCGCAATATTTATCAACTGGACGTCAACAAATACAGCAGCAAACCGACTTAGTACAACGTACGGTACCATGGTTCACAACGGAATCACAATCAAAGACTCTCCCAACACCTGCCACATTTTATGTTCCTCCCCTGCCATATGCATACACCATTCCTTCGACATCACGCCCATCCTCCGTCAATAGCAATTTCCCACAACCCTTACCAATCGGTAGAGAATCATCGCGGTCCCCACCCACCAATGACCAGAAACAAAATTCGACTGTCGCTGCTTGGTATGCTCTAGCGCGAGCGAATCAGTCCGCAGATGTTTCTGGGCGTTTGGGTAAATACATTGGATCACCGCGACGAAGAGGGAAGTATACGAGCCCCACTCAAAAACTGCCGTAAGGCTACAATTTCATAAATATACTCTTGATTCTCAGAATGATATGTTTAAATTTCAAATATGTTGTGTCGCCATTATGTTCCACCGACTTTCGACGGAAGGTTTCTTGCACCAGTTATGTGGGATGTATTTTCAAGATGAAGTATTGGCGCGATTTGTTTCACAAACAACTCGCTTCGTCCTAAGACATACACCCGTCGGCAACCGACTCCTGATCCGATCTATGCAATACCTACCTTAACATCCAGAGTCATCGCGAATATTACAGTGTAATGGTAAACATTGTGCATTCAAATGTTGGAACCGATAAATATCGATTTCTCACCCAACCCATATACTGTCAGCTGTTAGAAAACCGTCTTCGAGACATATTCCGAATCCCAAACAACGGCCATGGAGCCTATTTTTATGACCCAGCGTGTGGGGATTGGCGTTTTGCATATCAGACGAAAAAGAGTAACCGGTCTAAGGCAAATGCTCTCAGGAAAGAAGCGCTTTGAGTCCCGATGCTGGGGGGCAGGGCGTCCCAGTACGTCTGCTTTGCGTTCAATGAAAATACATACGTTGAGAATCCGCTGTATTATGTAATCTTCGATGTTCGAAAGATTCGGACTTACTCCCTCCCTCCATCCACCCACAACTAGATCGCACACGCCGTCCTTAACTTTCCTACCCTTTCTGACAACGCAATTGCACAGCAAATCGCTAGCAATACTGCCTTGTATCGGATCGTCGTGAAGAGCCATAATCTGCTCGCAGGTAATCTGGCCCAATTCTCTCAACGGGGTCACAATGGAGACCGTACGCGCCTTCGTAGAGGCAATGGAAGGCACAAGTAGGTGAAGTGCCATGTGAAAAGCATATGGGCGAGAACTTTCTATTGTCAGGAAATAGTGAGCTAATACCTTTCTGTACTAGACATAGATCGGAAACTGCAAACTTTAGAGGAGCTTCTCCAAGAGTTTTCGACCATCAGTATTGCATCCATAGAGGTGAGTTTACTGTAAGTGCCCTTTCATATGGCCAATTTGTGCAATCCAATGTGGAATATGTTACTCACATCTGAAATCTTGATCCGGAAGCCCGATTTGTATGAGAACTTCCTGGATGCGATTGTTCGTTGCGTAAAATCTCCCCAGCTGAAATTATGCCAACAAGCTCTCAGCTTCCTGCCCGTCCTGTCGGTGTCCACGGATTCTCGTTCTCATAATTCCGCTTCACATTTGAAAACGATAGTTGTCTTTGCAGCCCCGGCCATTGTTGAAAGGCTTGCAGATGGCAAAGAGAAGACAAGGGAACTGGCACAAGCAGCGGTCATTGAACTGTATCGGATTGTTTGCCGGGGTGCCGCGAATAGTGGGAACAAAGATTCCAATAAAGAAGGCGGACCGTACGCACAGATGCTGATCTTCTTAGACAGAGAAATGAAGACAAACGGATTTGGCCACAAAACTGCACGAGGACGAGAACAGGTCACTTCGCTTGCTGTAGTGCCAAATTCCAGGATATTAGTCCAACTTAAAAATACTTCTTAGGCGGGCATTTGGTTGGTCCAGTGCGTTCGGGCGGTGCCAGAATTTCCCGCAAAGCAGTATATTCCTCTGCTTGTGAGATTATTGGAGGATTCGAATGAAAGTGTGAGAAACACAAGCAAGGAGGCCGTAATCGCCGTGTACAAGTATGTATGCATTGGCATTCGATGAGGTTCTCCATCTGATTATCAAACGTGGATTTTAAACTGCTGTTACAGTAACACAACCATAAATGCCATGCGAACGGACATCAAGAGAGAGCTCGTCAAAAATAAAATACGTCAATCGATTGTGGATCATATCTTAGCCAACTTTATCGACGGACAGGCCGAGAGTTCCACAGACGCCGTCCCTGATCGGTCAGAGTCGACTTTATCTGGAACCATCTCTACCACACTAGGAACCGGGGCTCCGAAGCGCGAAACAGGAGGGGTGTCCCCAACAAACAACCTCGCAGGGGGGACAGCCGCACCCGATCCTGATCCGATAAATGTACCTGATGCTACGTTTTTGACAAATCATGTATTCCAATATTTAATTCAACTATCGTTTAACGCTAGGTCGGGTCCAGCAAAGAATTGGAGATGGAGATATCTGCAATCTGCGTGCTTTTTGAGGGCAAGGAGACTGAGGAAAACTGGAAAGCTCGGGAGGAGGCATTACAGCGCTTGCGCGGCATCTGCCGCGGCACCGCGCGTCACATCGATGGCTTCATCAATTACCTACGACCAGCCTCGGAACCAATCACACGAACGGTTTGTATCAATTGTACTAATTGATTCGTTCTGACTACTTCGGAAACGTCATCCTCATACAAGTGTTCCATTTCGATATAGATGCACAGCTTACGTACTGCTTTAGTGATGACGACTTGCACAATCGTAGTCGATATGGCGAATATCCTGAGCTGCCAGCTAGATCCATTGGTTGACACGTTCATAGTCAACTTGCTCAAGTTGAGCGGGCAAGCGAAGAAGGTCGTTGCAACCGCAAGTATAAGCGCTATCCAGATTCTCCTCCAACGAACGTCATATCAGCTTAAATTTGTCCAATATTTTCAAACGGCGCTGGGTGACAAGAGCGCAGCTGCCCGGAGTGCCGCTGCCCTCTTTATAAAAACTGTTGTAGAAGTGATGGGATCTTCTGACACCGGTCGGTCGACATTAGAGACTAGCGGTGGACTGGAGATTGTAGCGAGAGGCTTGAAAAAGGGCTTGGCGGACGCAAATGGGTCCGTTCGCCAAACTTGTCGTGAGACGTTTAGCGCTTTTCAGAGCGCCTGGCCCGAGCGAGCAGAAATGTGAGCTTATTGTTGTCCACCATATTTACCCTCTTTGGGTTATACATCAGTAAGAGCTTGCAACTGACTCGCCATTTTAGTTTGTTCGATACACTTGATGCTGCCACGCGGAAAGCCATTTCTCGGGCGAAGTCGTCCTCTGCCCCTGCCAAGATCCGCCCATCAATACAAGCTGTTGCCGCAACTCGAGCGGCATTTTCAAAGAAAGCCAATGACTCACACGCACTTTCGGAAGGAACAGTAGAAGGGATTAACTTTGCTATTGAACCACAGGAGTCTGATCCTCTACATGATGGCCCCAGTTTGGAGAATGGGACTCATTCTATCAGGGAATTGCGCGCTGCCACGCCCACGCCCAAAACTGACGATCATCCACAAGACAGCAGACGTATAATTCTGCAGCAGCTACTGCATATGAATGTGGATGAGCAAGTTCGGGGCTATTGTGCATTAGCAACGCTAGCTCGTCAATATATCGAACGCGGCATCTCTCTCGTGATAGAGCCCGAGTTCAATCTGGGCTTACGCTCTACAATACTACAACTTTTGGAAAATGGCTCTGAGGACATAGCCAGTACGCTGCTAGATGCGGAGTTGTTGGCCCCTTTGGTAGACAGTAGAATCATTGCGATCTCCGAACTACTCATTCCGATTCTGGCCTCTGCTGGTAGTGGAAATCCAGAGCGCCAGAGTGTCGGCCGGGAAGCCCTTGAATTAATCAAGGACAGATTGGGTTTTGCGCGCTTCTTGGACATGGTTGTAAGGTTCTTGACGAAACCTCCACAAGAAGATTCATGTCCAGGTGGAGCGCAAACGCAGCGCCTAGCCCGATGGGGTGCAGCAGAGTGGATGGAACGTACCAAGATCGATACAGAACCGATCAATGCAGAAGTTGCTGCCTACTTTTCCGATCCTAGCAACTGCCAATTGCTCTTTCATGGGCTTGTCAATCAACTCTCGCACCCGGGAGCCGACGACGATCGGCGGCTGCTACGGCTGCTACGTCTCGTTCAACAATCACGACCGGACCAGTACGCCCATCTGTTGAGCACCTGCGATGACGAAATTACGGAACGTATACAGGACGAACTCGGTGTGAAGCGTCAGTTGTTAACCTCAAAAGACAGAATCAGTAGAGGACCGCCAGCTCTACTTGGAGTCCATGATCAGTTTGGAGATGGTGAACCCAATGAAGGCATAACGGTGGAGGACTTGAGTCGAATTGAAGCAGGCGAAGGCGCAACATTGTTGGACATGACGGACATGACGTTTGATACCTCATTGATGCTGCAAGGCCATGTCCGCAACTTAATGGATGTAGGTGTCCGCTTTGATAGATATATCAAACATTTATTAAATGTCTATATCATTTTACTCCAGGAGACAATGCCATATGGCATGGCAGACATGAGCAGTGCTCAAACCAGCTTCGCGGCACAGCGAGCAGGGGAGACAGCCCTGGGCTGGGGAGTCCATCAGTCACAGCAAGGAGGTGAATCAGAGGCATGTGAGCAGATGAATATAACGGTGCCACAGTCTGCAGACAGTAGCCCCAGAGAATCTGCTAAGCGAAAGGGATCCGATGGGCCCTCGGCAGGACTGGTAGGGATTAAGCGGGAGCGACGGTCTACCGAGACAACGCCTTTAAAACCTAGCGCAACACAGATGGGTACCAAGTTTGATGGTAGGTAGAGAGTTTAGTGCTCCACGGAGGGTATCATTACGATAATCAACATTTAACGGCTATCAGTATTTTCGGCTAGTACGCCAACGCCGATGCAACTCTCCAAGATAGATAGGGCACGTGAAACCCCAACCCTACTCGACGCGATCTCCAAAGGCACTGCAGAGGACACCGTCTGGCGCAGGCTATACCGAATATGTGACGGTTCTGCAGCACCGGGTGATGACTTTGACGAAGAGGAATTTTGGAACCAATGGTTCACAGAAACATTGGCTGTACTGCTCAGCTTTTTGCGACGAGGGGGCCAGGTTCGTTGATGTGTACACAAATTCAATATTCCAGAATTGATCATTTGCGTTGTGGCTTAGAACAAAGTTGAACAAGAAACATGCCTATTGCTGTTGACGAGGATGATGGAGAGACTTAGCCAGTATTTTATAGGTCATGAAGCAGAGCTTCTAATGGCATTACTCCAAGCCAGGAGCGACGGAACAGAGCTGGTGCGTTGCGATGCTTTCCGCCGGGTGATACCGTCCTCCTAACATTTCAACCCGAGAAGGTTTCTGGAAGCGCGACAAATGCATTGTCAATCATGGCAGAAAAACTGGATGGAAGAGCGTGTCTCGACGCATTGCTGAGAATGCTTTATGAATGGGATATGACTCGCGAACGTCAGCGAAAGATGCTCTCCGTGAGCTCGCGGCTATACTCGGGGCGCTCAAAGACGCTGAGTGTCGAATCACTGCCCTCTTACGAGCCTACCCCGGCTGAGTCAGCTTTAGAGATTCTAGGCAAGTTTCTATCGAAAGTCAATGGTGCAGATGTGGGGGAAGACATTCTCTGGCGTATTGGAGATATTGGTGCCATGGTAAGGACTCTATATCGCTAGTTCATGCTCTGCTACGAATAATTTCTTATTCCTGCGTATCAATTAGTATATGAGTTGTCGGGTCACCGAAACCCGGAGGCTGGCCACCTTATGTCTGGTGGACGTCTATTCGATACTAGGGGACCGTGTGTGGGAATATCTGGGCAAATTGTCAAAACAACAGCAAAAACTGTTACAAGTCATTATTGACCGACAACTGCACCGCAAACCCAGTATTTCATAATTGTAGCAAAAAGTATGTAGGATGTACGTTAGGTGATGGGATGAGATTAATACTTGTTTATTGTCCTACAAGAGGGCATTTGTACATAATATCTGCATTATTTTGATCTGTTTCCATGTGCAGTGCACTGTTGGCTCACATACAACGAGGATCGTATCCCAGAATCGTCATCGATTTGCGCAAGCGTCTACTTTTCTCTTTCCCATGTCCGCGCGTGTAGCGTGTTTTCAGCTGTCCTCACATAAGAACAGGAGAAGACTTGGATAAGGTGACTGAAAGTCCATCTATAGGCTAGTCGCTTGCGGAACAAAATGGAGTTCAAAGACTCGCGAGGGACAGACTCCTTTCGGTTCTTAGCAGCTCTTATAGGGGAAGCCGCAGGTGGGAAGGTCAGACGCTGGGTTGCGATTTACGGCCAGCATTCACTCTCGCTACAACCGCAATGGAGATGCACAACACTATTAGTCCCCGAACAACCACAACGATAGCATCCTAAGCGTACCTTATCACTTTCCGCCAGTAACTTTTGCAGGCCGCCCGTACCCACCCCGTCCACCGCCAGTCCCTTCATAACCTCCTGCGGTGCCACGATTGCTGACGAAGCCTCGACCTCGGCCACCGCTCCCACGATACAAACCTCCACGGTGTGCACTACTGCTCATGATGACTGTATGAGGACGGCCGTTCCAGATGGAGTTCTCTTCAATCACTTCAACAACCCGAGGAGATGAGTGGACTTGATGATCAAAGTCATCCAATAGCAAGTAACCAACCTCGCTTTGCATTTTCACGTTCCCTTTCTTCATAGTTCAACACTAATTGTTTCAAATGCTGTTTTTCCTCTTGCTCTGCTTCCTGCTTGCTCCTTGTGCTAATGACAAATGAGCTGTCGGCGGGAAGGGCCATAGTCTTCACCTAGAAGGACAGATTAATACATTAGGTGGCCGATAGATGAGGATACGCCGTGGAGGATACAAAGCACACCTGCTGTTTGTTGCCCTTCTTTGTCAAAAGCGTAAATGCCACCTGTCCGTTCCCAGCCTCCTCCTGACTTTCCGTGGCATTGCTTGGCTTCATGCGCACGGGAACAGGCGCATCGAACGTCGATTTTCGATCGTTTCTCCGAGTATCCATGCTTTCCTGCATCATTCGACTGAACTGCTGTTCAAAGTCGTCGTCCGCTTCTTCATCGAGTTCATGCTGAACGTGCACCACAACAGTATCTTCATACATTTCTCCTTCCTCCTCGTCGTCGTCCTCATCTTCCTTGTCCTCAACGTGATCATCATCATCTTCCCCGGTGGCGTTATTACGACGCACCGCTTCGTAGTCGTCATCCTCGTCTTCATCGTCATCTTCTTCGCTATCCTCTCCTCCCGGTACGTCACCGCCAATTCCATTTTGCTCTGCCTGCATCTGCTCTGCGGCTAAGTAATTGACTTCCGCTACCGCTTCCTCATAACTCTGCACCAATTTTAGATTCGGCCGGAGCTGCTCGAATGTATCGGAGATCATAAATTCCACATCCATGGATGCAGGTGGCTTTGTTTGGATGTACATCTGCGACGAATTAGTATATCAACTCAATGCGCAATGGAATCTGGAGCGCGTACCTGCAGATAAGCGAGGAACGCATCTAGACGTTTCGCGTATGAGCCACGATCAAAGCACTGTCCACAAGTGTCCAAAAGGGTGCAACACAACCGCACACGGAAGAAATCGTGCTGAGCATCCAGTGGTATCCCCACACCGTGGCGAGGAAGATTGTTTTCTAAAAGCGTTGGGTCGCGTAAGTTGAGATCCACCGTTGCGTGATTCAGGCAGCACCAATTCTCCATTACCATGGCCAAACGACACAATCAAGAACAATGTGTCAAATATCACCGGGCTTTCCACCATCCGATAGTTGTACAATTCTCCAAGGTACTTAACGACGGCGATGCGGCGCTGATTGTGCGTGAAGATGTTTTGCTCCAAACCAATTCGCACCTCTTCCAATGTGCTGTCGACAACCGCAACACCGAATTCGGGATGATGGCGAGTCAGCTCACATGCAATGTAGGCCACCATATGGAGATGCGAAAACTTGATCTTCCAGATTTTACAAAATATTCGAGTGATCATTTGGCGCACGTTTGAATCTTCCCAGTTCAACTTGCGAAGTTGTTTTGATATTTTATCCACCGTTTTCTTGGTCAGATCGGAAAATATTAATTTCCTGATGTACAGTTCCAACGGTGGGCGAGCTTTGGCTACAACAGGTGGTCGGTCGGGCGGATTGCACTGTAGATAAATTGCAATGGTAAACAAGATAACTTGCAGTGATAGATGAATCAATGAATGCACAACTTAATACTACCTGGTAGAAGGCATTTTCAATCATCAATGCCTGCCGATTATCAACGTTTTTGACATTCTTTTTCCGCATAAGAATGTCGAGCTACAGGCGCAATCAACGGGTTACAGGTTATCTTGGGTGCAGCATATGTCATCATCACTTACATAATTGGAGGTCCTAGTACTGGTTTCAGGGGACTTGTAAAGGAAGCGCCCGCAAGTCTCAAGTAGGGTACATAGCAGTTCCACATTGTGATGTCTGAAATCATCTAAAAGTACTTTTATACAGTGGAAGACGATATGAAGGGGCGTTACTTTGAACTTTGTCAGTTCGCCAATAAATCGGATGTTCTATAAAATGAACCAAAGCGATAAGCGATTGGTATACGTATATCTGGAGTGAATAACATTTTCAGCTAACCTTGATTTTCTCCTCGATGAACACTTGCTCTTTTCTCTTCTGATGGCCATGAAAGGACCTTTCAAGCTAGGTCCAGTATAACTGATAAGCCACGAGCGCCATTGCAAAATGCAGATGCCAATCCCACTAACCGCATCGACAATGCCCGCTCCAATATCAGGCATATAAGGATTCAACGTTGCAATGAGACGTGAATAGTAAGGCAGCAAATCCAGTCGCTGTCTAGGAACCGCTAGCAACGTCTTGATCAACTTTTTGCGCGTGCTTTTTGAGTTCAAAAATGCAAGCTCGATGGCAAGTTGGTCAATCGTGTCTCGATTCAGAGCGTTGGGTAATCGATTCAGTAGCGTCTCCAGCGCGGCCTGTGCAGTAGACGAGACGTTTTGATTCTTCTCATCTTCATCCTCATCGGCCCCCAGTATGTCCACTTCATCCTCCCCTGTCTCATCACTTGGACTCTCCTCCATGTGGAGAGCATCATCCTTTTCGTCGTCCTTGGTATCTGCAGGTCGCACGTCTTCCCGACTCTGATCAGCCACTTCGTCCGGAGCACCTTCGAGATCTTTGCTTCCTTCTTCCACGGTATCTTCAGCTTTCTCCTTCTTCTCGCCAAGGAAAATCGCTGGCACATGGTGTTTCAGATCTATCAGGTTTTCGTAGAACGCCTTTGCATCATCATCTTCCCACGCGCTATGAGTCTCCTATCGTAGAGTTATTTATTCTCAGCTCCTGATATGTTCATGAACTTTTTACATACCTTGTCCTCTTTGTCTGGAGCATTTCCAGTGATCCCAATTCCAATACGGGTCATCCCCTCATCTTCAGGGAGATCTGGCATCTCTTGCTCCAAAAATTCAGCCAAGGTCTGTGTGCCACTAAGAAGTTTTTCGTAGGTTTTCATTCCCTTCTCATATCGCTCCTGGCGGTCCTCGCTAATTTCACCTCGAGTAATGTAATGTTCATGATTATTCTTCTCCACTTTTCGGATATGCTACAGGCCGACGATGAGTATTGAACTCATGATGCACTTTCGTATGGTCGGAGCAAAATAGGGAAGTGATACCTTATGATCCCGGATCAAGTGACGCTCAAGGGTTGCATAGTATTCAAGCAAAATCGCCCTGACTGCTTCTTGCACCTCCTTCGGGACGAAGCTCTGGCGCTAGGGTAACCACAGTGAGCCATGTGCCCTTTGCGCATGCGTAGTTGACGTCTCGAAGACAAACCTGATTTGTAGCTACAGATTCGGTGGACGACAAGGCTTCGTTCTCATCTCCAGTGGTAGCAGGGCCAGTAGCCACGCTGTCACTGCGATTCCGGCTCTTCTTGGGCAGCACCCCAAGGAACTGATCGCCATAGTGCTTGACAAAAGCAACAGCAAGCGATAGGTTGACATGCTGCTCCTTATCCGAGGAAAGCTATACCATGCAAATTAGATTTCGTCTCCTTTGCGCCGGGTGCACTTCAAATGTAAATACGTACCATGTCTTTAAGTATCACCGAAATTAATCCATCCTTCTGAGTGGGTGAATCCTTCGCCACACCGACCAGATAGAGTTCCACAAGAAACCTGAGCATGCTTCGCTGCTTCGCGATCCTTGCAGATTCTTCTTTTTCTCTCTGGTCAGGTGCCATGCCATACAGAGGTGGCGGAGGGCCAAGTTGTTTCACTATCATGGGCACAAGCTGCGAAGAGAAGTCGGCAAATCTCTGGTGCAATAACGAGCTTATCTCAACCGCTGCCCAAACATCGGCGGAGGACTTAAACTTTGCTTCGGAGAGCGCCGAGACAATCTCTGAAAGATACTTCTCAAGCTTCAGGGATAGAAGTTCTTTTGAAAGCGATGGGAGTTGCTCATGAGTGAGGCTAACTCGGAGCTTCCGAACAAACGAGGTATTCTTTTTAATGGAGCCATCGAGATTCTGCAATAGAGCTAAGAAAGAAGCATTGTTAAGAAAGTCACTCAAGGTGGGTAATAGGTCATCGCTCACCAGGTCTGCTTATGTAGGCGTCTAAATTCTTCTTTCTAATTTCTTTCTTGTGCTCATATCGGATGAGTGCCTCGTCATCGGCTGGGGACGGCTTCAGCGGATGCTGTGCAGAAACCAGAGGGGAAATTTGACGATTAGCTCGGCCAGGTTAACCCAAAGCAGTTAGATGCAATTGAATCATTATCATTCAACACGTACATCTTGTGACGCTTGCATGAACAGCGAAAAGTGACGGGCGAGATTTGGCAAATGTCGAGTTGGAAGGAGGCCAACCTGGTCAGCTTCTCGCGCGGGGCACAGTCATGTTGAGCAATATGAGAGCAATAACAAATGTCACACAGCGCAGATCGAACCATTTGGGACCAATCACAGTTGGTTAACTAGAACCTACTAGGCAGCTTTTTGATCAGAGGATGTTTGGACACTAGTAAACCAGGATTAGACTGGATAATAAGCATGGGAAAAATCTACAAAGATATGCCTGTCGCAAAAGTATAGTCAGATAATCCTTGCTCATTGTTGTTATTATCGGAAGGGCAAGGTCCTCAACACCAGACTGATCATCTTCTCATGATTGCCTGCTTGCTGAGAGTCAAGGATAAAGAACAAGGAGGTGGGGGGTTATATAAAAACATGAGTGCTACAGGAGGATGTTCCAGTCATCAGATGGCCGCAAGTAGATCATTTACAGTATCTTCATATGATGTCACAATAAATGTGGTTTATTCGTTTATTCAAATTGGCTGATAGTGACATGTGTATCTTCTCACACACTATGATATTGGCTGCATCACTCCACATACAAAACTGCAAATACCATAAGAGCTAAAATTGAATCGAATCAAACATCCATGAAGGCAGGAAATCCCACACTTTCACCTCCACCCTCAGATGAAATTTCCAGTATATCATTCCATAGCATCACAGCACCACCTAAACCCTCAAATAATGACCAGGGGTGGTCTGGTACTAGCAGCACATGACGCCTGGTCAGGTCCTCCCACTGCAGTATGAACTCCGCAAACTTGACCGCCCGATCCCAAAATAGCCTCTCATTGGTTAGGAGATACAGATGGAGGAAGACATATGCATTCCCACTAGTAATGGGTGCAAGAATCAGGTTAAGGTTGAACCATTAGCCACTACTCACAGTCGATGCATACCTTATGCCATGACAAAGCCCAACTCCTTTGCGCAACAATCCTAGGAATGGGTTAAAAATTGTCAGTAAGTATCAGATAAATGTCAGCGCACAAACGGAAGCAGTCAAACCTTTCTCCCATACAACATCTGCGGCTAGTTTTGCCGCATCCAAGAACAGCTGATCACCAAATACCTCGTATGCGCGGCAAAGACAGAGTACGGCTCCCGGTGGTCCATGACACCTGAAAACGATGAAGAAACCAGGCATAACGACCCCATCCATGCGGTTGATGTTCTGTCGGTAATATCCTACCACTGGACCAGTTCCTTTAATTCCCTCTCTTCGTTCAACGCCACTGGCCAACCGCCCTGCCTGTTTACCACTTCGCTGGCAACCCACTCTAGGGTCTTCTTCACACCCTTCAAATCAACACAAACTCCTTCAACCTGACTAGCACGCAAGATCATACATAGGATGCCGCCGACGCCATGCGCGGCGCCTAGGTAGTGTTTATTGTGCCACGACCAGACATATGGACGTCGGGATTCGCAGGCGGAGAGGGTGGTATTGACTGTTTGGGTGAGAAGACGCGCTAGTGGGAAGGTTGAGGGCAGTATGCGGTGGTGGGAGAGGAAGAGGAGTCCATAGAGGTAGCCTTGGCGGTTTTTTGTTCAGGATGCCACTCTGAAGGCCAGATGCGCTACAGTAGCCTCTGTCTCCTCACCTGCACGACCGTACAGAACCTCGTTCCATTCCCGAGGATTAGAATTGGCCTCTTTCCCAGCTAATTCAATCTGCTGTAGCGCCCTCTTTCGCAGGTCTGGGACGAGCAGAGCGCTAACCGCCCAAAGACCTGCATCAACGAAAAAAATGGTCAGCCATACCCGTGCTCTGGTTAGTTTAATGAAACATCATCACAACTGGACACGTTTCTCAAAATCAGGGTCTATAAAACGAGGCAAAAGAGAAAGTCACCTGGGCTGCCTACCTGCCTCTCCACAGATAAACCCGACGTGGTGCCGGGAAGTCACCTTGCTGCTAGTCATCTCAACCAATCTAGCCGCCAGTTCATCGGAACTGCTATTGCCAACCTTCCACAGTACAAGAGCAGCTCCACATATTCCGGTGTAGACATCAGCTCTGTCGACGTCGGACGCCGAATAATGGGCGTGGATCTGAGCAGACCCTGTGGCGATTGCTTGCTGAAAAGTCTGTTTTTGGTTAGGTGTCAGACCCTGGTCATTAGACGATTGAAGATTCTTATGAAGGTACGGATTAGGAATATAGCGACTGGGCATCACGACATCGATCGCTTTCAAGGTCGTTTACGTGTTGCCCTGTCCGGTATTACCCATGCACACATGCATATCACGTGCGAACAGCGATATTGACATGCAGTGGTTTGCTGCTCGCTCTACTCAGTTGGTGCCTCAATAGAGCTATGCGAGGCTTCCAAAGCATTGAGCGACACTTTGTTAGTTCTCATCACACCCTAGGCCTAATTGGACATAAATGTCACGCTTGGCCAACCGGGTAACCAGCGCCCACCACCGCAAGCGAAATCCGCCTACTAGTGCCCACCACCAGGAGAGAGTCGGTTGGCTATAGGATTTTAGGATACTCGTAAACCAAGCTTGTTTATCTTCATTACAATGTCACATTAAAAGTTCAATCGGCTGCAATGCAGCAGCTAGTGACATTTGTATTTTTCCACACACATTATAACAAGGTCCCACATTACCCACTGTAGAGAAGAAAATCGGTATCAAGCGGGACGCAATATACGTTATGGCGGGATCGAAACTTCGCATGCCATAGGTTGTGCACAGGGTTATCAAGCCTTGCAACTTGAATAAGCTGCTGGTCGTTCGAATGGAACGGTTGTATTTCACGGTAACAGAGCGGATACAACAACTTCCCGAAACCGACTGAACATAAGTGCAATTAGACGGAATCTATACGTATACGTATTCCTGCGACGCTTTCACCTTAAAATAGTCCGCAGATCTTTTCTGAGGAAGGCAGTCCAATGAGTTATGTTTTGAACCTTTACAAATAAGAGCAAGGGACCTACTTGGTTAAATTCTCCCGGAATACAATTTCCTCGACGTGATACTTTCCCGAAAAATACGGTGCCAATCTGACAAGACCCCAATGCAATGTCAGCTCCAACCCCCGAGAACTTGTATCTGACTTTGACCAACTCACCGAAGAAACAAGGATCCAATGGCCGGCGGATGCTCATAAGCCAACTTATTTATCCATTCGCGTTCCACTTCCGTTACTCGCGCTGGATCGGGAATGAACACGGCTGGTGGCCCTGGAGCCTCTGGGTCCCCTCCCGTCACAGGTTTACCGCAAATATGTTGTGGTATCATCAGATCTGCAAGTATTCCCGGTTAACTGATCAGGTCAAAGAAATACCGTAACGCTCGGCAGAAGAATGATACGCACAGATATACATGTGCAATTGTGTCACCAAATTGTACCGAAGAAGATAAGTCAGTACTTCAAGGTATAGGGTTCTGAATTCCTTCTGAGGTATTATGGCGGAGTACGGACGTGGGATGGAAAGATCAGAAAGAATGGTTGGGAGATCCAATTGTGGAAAGCTGCTATTGAAATCCTGCACAAGGCGTGGCAAGCTATAAGATCAGGCGTTAGTTGGACAGATGATGACTTGTCTCATGATACAAAGGCAAACTTACAGATCAAGCTCAGCGCCTTGCGAAACAACATAAACGTTGCGTATGCTAATCACGTCAATGATTTTGGCTTTCTGCCAATGGACAAGGTGAGCAGCCAGACGATACAGTTGGGATAAGGAGCAGTCAAGAGTAGTTTGCAGTTCTTCGAAACTAGATATTAAAGAAGGAGACAGAATTAAAATAAAAGTAAATACGGCGAACATTTTCCCAAAAGGAAATGACCATTGTGTCGGGGTAACAATCTGGATCAACTCCACGAGCAGAGGCGAAGGATCCAGGGGAAGAGCTTTGAGAATCTCCTCTGGATCGTATAAAAGTAGCAATGCATGGTAGGGCCGAAGAATAGGACAGCCGGAATCTTCTGACCCAAAAGCATCCTTAGGTCTTGCTGGTGTCGTCGCTTCTGTTAGTGCCAGTGGTCTGCTTACACGATCTGGAATGTGCAAGGAGAGGTCGACAGAAGAGTTCACGACAACATGCGCCACAGAGTCGTTTGTTATTGAGTTGTAGATGTGTGCTAGACATCGGGCCAATGTACTTTCGGCCAGTATTTGGTCCATGACGTCGCTCAATCGAACCCGCTCTTTGAACAAAACTGCATTGGTATAACGGAAGGGCCCTATGGCCAGGTGAGAGAATATAGCCTTACCTAGAGACTTTACTTGTGCCTCGTCCTTGATGGATAGGATCAATTCTGCTTCCTTCCGAATATAACCTCTCTTGAGTTGTTCATACTTGAGGGCGGCTGTGATTTTTGATATCACATGTTTGTACATTGTATCCACTTGGCATTGCCCGCGGTCAGGCTGCATCGCAAAGACAAGGTTGAACATGGACAGCTGATGGGCGGAGGCAAAGTTTACGGGAGAATTAGCAGATTTGAGAAAGGGATCTGATGAGGAACGATCAGACAACGACGGTGTGATCGTCACTCCAGGAGCAACGGATTCTTGCAAATTGGTTGATGTGGGCACTGGCGCCCCCATATGTGCCGCTAAACGTTTCTTTTGAATCATGCGCGCAAATCGATGGCCCGTGCCTGGGCGGTCAGCGTGCAAGAGTGTCGGGTGGCCGACAAAAGTGACATCGTCTACTGTGAGCTGGAATTGCCTATCACACAATGCCACCTTTGGGGAAAGAATATCGGACAAAAAATGGGTGTCAAATCCAAGAAACTTTTCAGCGTCTGGACGCAGGCAAGCTTTGGCCCTTTCGAGATCGGCGATACTCGGTCTTTGGAAGATTCCGTCACCGAGAGTATCACGCCCAGCGCCATCTCTCACTTCAGGTACTTGACTTGACTGTGCCGTGGAGGACCCTGGTAAGTTTCTAGGCAAGCGCGATCTCTGCTCGTCTCCAGATGTGCCGCGAACTCGCTTGGGATCGCTAGGATAGCTGAACACCAATTGGTGTCCACGGCTGGAATAGCAAATAAGAAGTATGCCAAGGACTGATGAGCTCATAGCGGCTTGCCGCCAACCTGCTGGGCAGCGTGCTCATCAAGTGTGAGCCGTGGCGCTCGGCGACATGTGCGAGGATGCAGTGTGAGATGACGGTAGTCCACGTGACTTGACAAGCGCCATGTGAGGGCATCCAAAGGGAAATTTCCCAAGCTCCCCAAAAGCTGTGCCGCGATGAGACAATTCCATCGACAAAAAGGCTCAACTTGTTCTTCTGACTCGAGGGCTTGAAAAATCCTTTGTAGCAGCAAAAGCAAATGATGATGCGTAGCGTTGGATTGCCGTCACCTCTTGGCACCATCAAGTCACAAAAAAAACCTTCTTATGAACGGTTTTATTTAATCCAATCTCATCTGAGTTGATGAGATATCCCTTACCCGTATAAACGCGCCTGTATCCCACTTATCTTTTGGGCACAGTCTCCCAGTTGGAAAAATTCATATGAGAACGCATTGGAAAAAAAAAATAATACATGAAGACAGTTCACCGCAAGCAATGCGCTCATATTCGCCACTATATTCGCAACATAACAACCACCTGAGACATTGATGGGATTGGCTACACAGAGTCTCTTGCAACAGTCCCTGGAAGAAATATGACCCACCCCGGCGAGATTCATTCCAAACGTCAACGTCAACCCGGTCACTCGCGTTCCGGCTCATCCTCTTCTGGCTCCTCTTCCACCTCCTCGGCATCAGATCGAGGTGGTTCGCCAGCAAGCCTCCCTATCCCCACGCCGACAATCCCCACTACAACACCGGCAGAGCATCCCACAACAGCGAGACTCAGAAGAACTGGATCCGCTCGTGGGAGAATCCAAATTGCAAGGTCTTACTATTCGACGAAGTCAGACGAAAGCTGTAAGTACGCCAGACTTGTCCTCGTTGCTTGCCAGTTCAGGCCGATGACCCACTGCTCTTCCTAGGCTACTCAATTGATGAACCGTCCTTGACACTTTCCGCTGCACAAGTACGCCAGCAAACGCTTTCATGGACATATCGCGAACTGAAACTAGGTTCAACCCCACTCGAAGCTGCAAGGCGGAGGTCCACTCGTCCTCAATTTCCTAACGTCCTCCGTGAGGGTCCATCTGCCCACGGGGACAGTACCAGCGACACTACCGCGGGCGCGGGACAAGCGTCATCAACAGATACGCGGGGAGGCAAGGATATGTTTGACTCTTTACTGCAGCAGAAAACAGAGGGTTTTGCTAGGAAGCGCCAAGTGTCTCAATTGAGCGCGCTTCGGCAGCTTGCGTTATCAATAGAGCAACAGACAGCGGCAGATGATGCTGAAGATAATGTCGAGACCTCTACCGAACAGACTCCTTTGCTGGCAGCCAGGCCTGCGCGTCCTGTTGAAGACACAGAGATGCCTGACGTGACCAGGCCCTTCAGGGCGGCCATCCAGGTAGAGGAAGGCTTCGCAAAACCAAATGGCATAGGCGGAACTTTTGGAAACGATGATCTGTGGGAGGACAGGGCGGGTCCAGAGATCACGGACGAAGCCTACTCTAGCGGGCGAAAATCGCACGGCGGACGGTGTTGGGAGAATTGTTTCCACGAAATCGTCCCCAACCTCAAGCATTTTAAGATGCGAGATCTCCTTACCTGGAGCGGTTGGATTATGGCTGCTTTCCCGGCTGTCGTTCTTGCTCTGATTCTCAATCTCTTGGATGCTGTAAGTGACCCTGAATGGAGAAGGGCTCTCTTCCAGGTACTGAAAGGGGTTACTACTTCAGATGTCGTACGGAATCATCATCTTTCCGTCGTCTGATGAACATATACCCGATACCGCCATTCAAGCTGGTATCTCCATGTTCTTAGCTAGGTGAGTTAATTGCGACCCCTTGGGTTTTCTGGGCACCTCCCTAAAAAAAATAATATCGCAGCACTCTCATCTCGCAATTGGTATATACCCTTGGTGGCTCCGCCTTCAAGGGAGCAGTAGGCAGTATGGTGGGTTCGTCGCCGTATAGTAAAGTCAGTTGAATGTGAGGTTTAACTTGCTGCGATCATACAGATGATTGAGGTCATGCCATTTTTGCATATAATGTGTCGTACTGTGGAAGAGCACATGAACGATGCTAACAGCGACGCTATTTTGGCCACCATTATGGTCGCCTATGCGATGAGTACCCTTATCACTGGAATTGTATTCTTCTTATTGGGTGCTTTCAAATTGGGAAACTTGATTCAAGTACGTCGTACCTATCCCCGTTGCCAATGTCCTTTGCATAACCATTTTCGCGCTTTCTAGTTTTTCCCGCGCCATATCTTGGTCGGTTGCATTGGTATGTAATATGTCCATATGTCCATACTTGTACCAGCTGGAGCTAATGGCACCGATCGTTCAGGTGGTATTGGACTTTTCCTAATTCTGACGGGAGTAGAAGTGACCACCGGCATTCCAAACGAGTACTCGCTAGAATGGATGCGCAGGATCTTCACACCTTCCGCTCTAATGTTATGGGGCTCCAGTCTGGGACTTGCCGTGTGTTTGAAAATTATGCAGCGTCGTATTCATCACCCACTATTTGTGCCAATGTTTTACGTCGCTGTGCCCATCGTCTTTTATATCATTGTGCTGGCTGCACGAATCCCGATGGACGAGCTTCGACGAAGCGGCTGGCTGTTCCCGATGCCAAGGGGTGAGCCAGCTCCGTTTTATGAGTTCTGGACGTATTATGATTTCGCCAAGGTCGATTGGACTGCACTACCAGGTGCGGTGTTTGATCTGGACTCTAATAATACCATGCTTTGTTAACCTGCCTTGTTCTTTTGTAGCGACAATTCCCACGCAGCTGGCCCTTACGTTCTTTGGCATCCTCCATGTGCCCATAAATGGTTAGAGTCGACGACAGTTGTTGAACCCGTGTTGCTTGTTCATAACGTAGTTTCAGTCCCAGCTCTCGCCGTCTCTACTCATCAAGATGTGGACCTGAACAGGGAGCTGATAGGACATGGCATCAGTAATTTTGTGTCGGGACTCTTTGGAGCCACACAGGTAACTATCAGCTAGGGTCGACATCTGCCGATCTACCGTTGCTTATGCAACTTATTCTCGTAGAACTACCTAGTCTACTCCAATTCTATTCTGTACATACGATCGGGCGGGGCCTCCATTACAGGTGGTTTGCTTTTAGCCCTGGGTACTGCGCTGGTCTGGATAGCCGGTGGCAAAGTCGTTACCTTTGTGCCAACGATCGTCGTGGGCGCGTACGTGAAGCTCATCTTGTGGAAGATCGAATGATACATTCTCGCTAAGTTTTCTCGTTAACAGGTTGATCTTCCATCTGGGCATTGACTTACTCAAAGAAAGCGTTGTGGATACTTGGAACACTGGGATTCATACCTTGGAGTATTTGACAATTTTATCTATTGTCACCATCATGGGTATGAGCATTCATTGTCAATGATCTGCTGGCAATTCTGTTGAGCTCGAGGATTTTTTGCCGGTTATTTAGGTGTCGTGGGGTTCACCGAAGGAATCGTGGCTGGTGTAATCCTCGCCTGCACGTTCTTTGGTACGTCGTTTGAATTAAAGCGACTGAAGTAGGAATTGCTAATCCAGACCTTGCCATAGTGGTGATGTATGCACGAAAATCCGTGATACGTGCGGTATATACTGGTTCGCAATTACGCTCGACCGTTCATCGATTGTACCGACAGCAATGTTTCCTTGATCAAGTGGGAGACCAAATCCATTGTATCAAGTTGCAAGGGTTAGTTACACCTAGTGAATATGTCATATTGTGCTATTTGACTGATTTACTTTCCACCTTTGCGTTTAGTTTTATGTTCTTCGGTACTATAAATCAACGTGAGTTGCTCTACGCTTGCAAGTCTTGTATGTGTGAATCTAACCACTTCTCACTCGCAGTGGACGTCTACATGCAAAATATTCTCGACGAAAATCCGCGCATCCGGTACATTGTCCTTGACTTCTCCCTCATCTACGGAATCGACTATTCGGCTTTGGAAACCTTCCATCGCATTAAGCGGATGTTGCGAGAGCGCAACACAGTTCTAGTTTTTGCTGGGTTGGCCACTGTTGGACGAACACTTGCCCAATCTGGGATTTTTGAGCACGAAGATGAGCAGGATGCTCGGAATGTGCATAACTTTGGGAATTTGAACGAGGCTCTAGAGTGGTGTGAGAACCAGTTGCTGGTGACTTATTACGTCAAACAAGCGTCGAGGAGCAGTAGCGCTGCGTCTTTGGGTAAGAATAAGGAGTTTCATGTCGACAGAATTTGGTTACTCACACACATTTTCATGCAGAAATACCACGACGTGCCCTTCCGCGAGCTTTGAATGACTCTGGTTCCGTCTTTGGCATATCTCATTTAACGCCACGGCAGCAGGAGGTGCATAAGGCTGCCTCCATGGTTTTGAAAGGTCAGGACACTGATACTCTTTGCTGAGAAATGTCAAGTATTAATGCTGTACAAGTAGAAGACCCATTACCTCCTCGCCCTGAACGCGAGGGGTTCCTTCCTGTGGCAATTCTCCTGCAAGCCTTCTCGGAAACCGCGGAGTACGATGCAGAACTATTACACTTTTGTGAAGGACGCTTTCAACGAGTTACTGTGCCAAAAAGCACGATACTTTGGTACCCTGGAGAGGAGGCGAAGGATTTGTATGTTATCGAGGAAGGGGAGCTAGCCCTGTTAATTGTGGAGCATCATAAATTAGGACAACAAATGAAGGTGGTTGAGACGTTGTTACCAGGGACGATGGTGAGTCAAAGGTACACTTGTCTTCCAAGGAGAATCCGCTAGATAAACTAAAATATGTACAGGTTGGAGAGCTTGAAATGTTTACTGGTCGTCCACGAACCTGCCGTCTAGTGGTTAATGATGATTCCGTGCTGTGGAAGCTCTCAAAGGAAACGTTCGAACGCATGTCAGAGGAGAACCCCCAGCTCATGCTAAAGTTTGTGACAAAGATTGCCTTGTCTTTTGATGCCGTTAGGTTTTACAACACCGTGTACCATTGGGGCCAGTTGAAATAGAGGGTGAGGTTCTGCTGTGTAGGGGCATATAGCATCTGGTGGGGGGCTGAGCATACTGTAAGGTGCGATGTACTTGTATTATATAGCATGTATATAGCATAGCGTACATTCTTTTACAGTCATGAAGGATGGCACGAGATGATTACGTAGCGTTGTCGCGCCCTTCGATCATGGGGCTTGGGAGTGAACGTTTTGTCAGAATTCAATCCCCAGTCTTCAAGACCAACCAAGCGCGCGAGCTAACTGACAGGAAGTCAGAACCATGTCGTCGTCAAGTCTTCCTATTGCTGTACCTCCCACTGTAGCAGGTACCGCACCCGTTATCTCCCAAAGCACAAGTACCAACAGTGCCGGTACCAACAGTGCTGGTCCCACTAGCACCAGCAGCCCTCTACCTTCACCAAATGTCAGCATTACCCTTGCAACTTGTTCGCCGAGTGCCCAACGAGAATGGTCGGATATTGATACAGACGATGGATGCCATGACGCTCTTGAAGCTCACTTGATGATTACGGCTGAGAAACATTGGGGGACCACGCAAAAGTATAAAACCGAAGAGGAGGCTTATGGGACAAAGTAGCATTAGGCCATCAACAGGGGCAGTATCTGATAAGGTCTCTAGCCTACGGATGGAGCAGGCGATATTGTATATATAGCTGGCAACCACACATTTTTGTTTTGATTTTTTGCAATCTTAATGCACGACAGAGAGCGAATGATTTTGAATTGCATTATTGGTGTAGTTTACGTTCTTGAACGACAGGATCGGCTGCGGTTATGGATATGCATACGTTTTCTTGTCTCAACAAGGTCGTAGTGCTTTCATGTGCCACATCTGTGGGGTAAGCAGGTGTAATCCTACCTGACGCATCATTCCCGATTGAAGTCAACAATGTCCCCATCTCCGTCTACATTCTTCCCTGACCTCACATGGGACAGTGCCCCTTATGCTCCTCCTTGGCTGGCATCGTTTCACGTAGTCCGCTTTGCATACTTTCTTTTGGGTGCAAACCTTGCCCCGTATATCTTGTTTAGAGCGTTCGCGTGTGGCAGATTGGGGTGGGAGCATCATGGTGAGCAATTTGAAGTTATGAAATATAGTAAATGCGTTCAGAGACAGCTGCTTATTTCATTTGTTGAATAGAAAAGTTCCCTGCAACCCATTATCGGGATCTTGTTTTGGTGATTGGATATGCGTTTCCATTGTTTGTCCTTGGCAACTACTCTGACACACTGAAGTGAGCAAGGCATTATCAACTCGAGTTCCCTTCACAACCGGTTCGTCTCTTACTGGTCAAAGTAACCACAGCTTCCTCCTCTTTTCAGCTGGATAACCCTCACCTTGCCCAACGTATCAATCTTCCTATATGCCTGGATTGCGGAACACCCATCACTTCGCCACAGTTTTGCAACGGTTCGTAACTGGCCTAAATTCATGTGGGGAACGGTCCTAGGCGCAGTTACAAGTATCCTCGCCTTTGCTGCCTACCATATCTATTTGTCTTATGATTTGCGGGTACCGCATGATATGTTTGAAGCCCAAGGTGGTCTCACAGGATCAACTGTGACTGGTAGCATTCTCGGGTGGTATATCTTAGCGGTCATCGCCATTCCATTGGGTCTCCTGTTAGCCGCTGCCCTGACAGCCTGGTATCAAAACGGTGGGTGTGGCATGGTTGGATCGATAGTGCAGAAAATGAAGGGTGTTTGCAGGCAAGTTGTGGGAAAGCAAACAGGAAAGCCGCATGCCCATCCACCAGTCGAAGGACCAGACACATCTATTACGGATATAGTTCAAGGCATGACCGCAGAGCAACCTAATGGTATCCAGTCGCGGCCTGCATGGCCTCGAACCGTTTTCCACCCTCATCACTGGGCTATATTTTATTTTCTTGGGTTCTTCACCCGCTTCAAAAACCCAGTATCTCAAGCGTCAGCGGGCGTTCTCATGGGGATTTACATACATGGAGTAGCCGCGTATGGATATCATGACTTACTAGAAACTTGAAGGACGTTCAAATCTGCTTATGTACAGTAACATGTATTTGGCTTATTTAAATATATTAGAGAACATTCTCCTTTCCTTTTCACGATGAGCTCTAAGCTTTGTTTCTAGCAAGTGCTCCTCTTTTCGGAGCTCGGTAAATTCAGGTCCTCCCTTTGGATAGTTGCCCCCTTCTAGTATGTTCCTTAATTTTTCAAAATCCCGTTGCGCAAGGTCAAGGTCCCTCCCTATCTGCAAAAAGGCTTGTCCTCGTCGAAATAGCGCCTTGATATTGGTGGGATCCTGCTTGAGGACTTCCGTGCATTGGGGTATTACTGATTCAGGATCGCCCAATTTGAGTTTGCATGCAGCATAGTTTAGTCTGCAGGTCTGCATCAAAGCATTTAGAACCTCAAGATTAATTTCATTGTCGACCTCTGACTTTGAATCTTCCGGTTTACTGTCAGACCCAAGGTGTGCTGACCGCCGAGATTTCTTTCCATCAGCCGCCTGTGCTCTTTGCATGTCCATCACTGTCGAACTCATTGATACGCTTTCCAGTAGTGCCAGCGCTCGAGTGTACTTCTCCAGTGCTTGTGGGTACTTTCCTTCCTTGTGGAGCTTGCCACCCTCCTCCTTCCGTATTGGCGCTTCACGGTACTTATCGATGGTTTCCATCTCCCATGGTTCTCGGACATACGAGTCGGGCGACTGCACGTCGACGAGTTCAATTTCAAACTCGAGTGGAACATTGTACAGCTCGGCAAGGTCGCTTTGCGACTCCATCTCCTGATGGAGAGCATGAGCGCAGCACCCGTGTATTCTGGATGTGGGTAGCCCTTTCTTCGCCTTGCTCCGGTTTACCCTCTCTTGTTTCAACACCTTGGCCAGTTGTACATAACCCTGGAGTGAATCGTTAAAGAGACAGCACAATGCATCCTTAAGACAGTGAACTTACTTCACAATACTCTGGCATGCAAAGAAACCTCGACCGTTCGCCCACACTCATAGTTTTCACACACATTTCCATGGCTTTGACTGAAAAACTGAATCCAATCCGAAGCTCAAAAGGCTTCTCTGGGTCATCTTCGCGCGAATCCCCTACTTTTTTCCGTTTCGGTTGAGAGAGCTCTCCGTTTGCGCTCATTTCAACACCCTTTGTTGCGATAGGGCTGTGGGAACAGCATGAACCATTTGCGTGTGAGTTGTGGTCCGACTTTTCACTATGGGCATGTCCGGAACCTTGAGGCGAAGATTCCTTCACGGGTTTCCCATAAGTGTAGACTTGAAAGTGGAAGCGGGCATTTGCACCGCGAATCCATTGCGGCCTCGGCTTTGTTTTATCGCCCTCTCGTAGAAGGATTTTAAGGATGCCTCCGTCTGGTGTGACTTTGTCCATTTTGGATATTAGATCCTCCATGGCGACTAATATGAAGGTTGGGAATTCGTTGACGGAGGGTGATGGCGATGATAGTTTGAAATCAACAAGTTCCTCGCATCAGCGCCGCAAAAGTTGATATCTGGACGCAACAGGATGTGCTTGCTCTAGATCTGGATAACAGTCATCTCGACAGTGTTCGAAGAACTTGCTGGCTCTTGCTCTTACTGCCAGCAGGCCACTTAAACAAAGTCGGAATAAACTTACGCTACTTGCGTGACAGCGTCGACTTCATCTGTACAACGTGCTTATGCAACAACTCCCATGTTCATTTTACAAAACTAGACCAGCTGGGCGGGCGGTTTGCACACACAAAGCACCCATACACACGCACACACCATCCTTCTTCCGTTATTTGTAAAGGTCTTCGGCGGCCAAGCAATCAAGTTGAGGACACGCTATCACCCACATTTCACACTTTCACCAAAGTAGAGCCAAAGTACAAAAGAGGGTGAAAGCAGCTCAAAACCAGGCCAGCCGGTGAACCCATCAAAAAATTTGGGAGAGGATTTCAGCAGAACTGATCTCCTCTTGACGCTTTCGACCAATGTCACTCGGCCGAGTTATTATCCTTACTCATGAGTTGCGGCAAAGAGTCAAGGCGGGGACTGGGACGAAATGCTTTATATACGGTTGGAGTTGCCATGGCTACAGTGACGGATTCTGGTCACCTGACGTTCTGAACACCTGGGCTTACCTCGTTGGTGTCAGAAGCGCTCTCTAGTCAGCTCTCTAGTTTCCCATTCCTGCCCATAATGGGCGCGCTCACCAGGTAGATGGTTACGACATTTCTTATGCAGCTGGTTTACCTCTCGTGTCGAGCCCGAACCACCCCCTCCATCGGTGTAGTGCCGTCGGAGAACTCAGTATTCGAGTGCCAGTGGTCTTCGCTGTTCACAGCTTTCGTGATATCCCTCACTGCAGGGCTGGTTGGCTTCAGTTGTTTACGTTCAGTGGATAGGGGAATTAAGAAATGCATCACGGCTCCCCACCTGTTCGAGGTTCCTCGCCTATGGTGGCTGCGTCAACGGCGTCACTGTCCTCTTCTGCTGGGGCGCAAGCAAACTTTTCAAACTCAAGTCGTATGACAAACACTGGACGGGCGGAGCAGATTATTCAAAACGTATATTCAAAGGTGGCTCAAGTCATTGTTCAGGCGCGAGCTACTGAACACGCTCGAAGATCTTTGTCGTCGAGTAGAAAGCTGAACAAATGGGTGAGGACATGCTAGATGTGCTAGATGGGCTACATGTGATATGACCTCTCATCACGGTTCGATTGTTTGAATCAAAGTTCAATTTGGAAACTCTGGACATTGAAAGTCTAAAGGAAGAACTGAAATATTGGCGGGCGCATGCAATAACGTCGCCACAACCTCCTCCACTCATGATCGACATATTCCTGGATTTATCAGCATTGACAGCAAGTCAAGTCTTGATGCTTCGTGACGAACTCACTCAACGCCGTCAGCGGATTGGACACGAGCATCTGCAAACGGTAGATCCGTCTACCGGCATTTCTGGGCGCCACAAATCGGTGCTTTTGGAATCGTGGCAGTTGACGTTGTCGTAAGTTTGGAACGTCAAGTTTCAATACGCAACAGATTACTGATACCGCGATCATCTCTTCAGACATCCAATAGCGTCACAGGCACCTGAACTCCCCGTGGTCTATAAAAAGTCTGTTGCTCTCTTCCGCTCATTGTATAGCTATGTTCGGCTTCTACCGGCATATCGGTTGTATCGAAAGCTGCGGAGACAAAAGGACGGGAATCTGGGCATCGGCTACAGACTGTCAACCTCACGGGTAATGCCATTTGATGAGGCAGGTCTTGGTAAGTACTATTACAGGACATCGAAGCACATTACTTTCCGTATGTTCATTGCTGGTCTTGCAGATCAACTCCACAGTAGCGGTGACATGCGACGGGGCCTTTCAGAGTACAACTTTGGATCCATAGATACCCCATTTGGGTGAGTATGCCGCTGCCGTGGCTGTACGGCGCAAACCCAAGACCTCCACGCTTACGGTGGTCATATCTTACAGTATTCCGCTCTTTATTTTATTTCAGAGTGTTTAGTCTTCACGTCAATTACCGGTTGGAATGCGATTTTTCCGTCGAGGATCCTGAAGCGGTGTTGGGCACCCGCCTTGGAGATATGGACGAGCACTACTTTTCTCCCCGATCGTTGGACCGAGCCCGTGACATCGGAAGTGGACCTTTGCTACTGCAGCAAGCTCGCCGCAGCAGTTCTTCATCGAGTCGTCGAGGGGTTGCTCTTCAGAATGATGACATGACTAGAACAAGTTCTGCTGGTTCCTTGCCGCGGCGTACGAGTCGTTATGGATCACAAACGTCGGTGCATTCACAAGACGGATTTCATGCTGGGAGAGATTATGGTAGGGGAGGCGTCCCTCCAGTCAATATTCCGCCGGGATCGTTACCGACTCGTGTAGGACATCGCCATTCGTATTCGACAGCGTCAACTTCATCGTCACCGGGAGTTTTTCAGTTCCAAAGAACAGACACTCCGTCTCCTTCTTCCCATCATTTATCCGGCCAGCAACATCTAATGGATCGCAGACAGTCGTGGCAGGTATCGCCGGCTTCTAACCCATCTGTGACCGCGTTCACTCCCCCATCTGCTGCGTTCAGCATGGGAGGTCGTCAGGATTTTGAGAATGCTCGCTTCAATGAACCGCCACCGTTTTCGGCGAACACAGATGTTACGGAACCACAGGTGGTCCCGGAAATTCTCACCGCTGATGTAATTCCGTTTCCCTCTCATAGTCCGCCGTTTGATATGCAGTCGTCGAGCAAGGTGTGTTTGAACTCAGAAAGGCATTGCTATATGTGAACTCGCTTCTCATACGTTTTGCAGACTCATGCGAGATCCGTTGTTGCCCATCGTGCCAGCTTCTCTGTTTCGCGTTCAGCATCACCGGTATCCACGAATATGGCGCGTCGCCCATCCGTCACTTTTCCGACAGCTTCTGTCCCCTTCAAAGGCGATATTTCGCATTCACCGCCTTCTTTTTTTACCCCTAACTCTTCATCACTCGGCCGTCCGCTCCCGGCTGGATATAGGCTTTCCCCACCGCCGTTGGCAAACCTGGTGAGTGTGTACCGGAACGCAGAACTAGCCTGCGACGTTTAACTTACTGCTACTGCCAAATCTTGCAAGGGTTCTGGGAGTGGATCCAGTGCTATGGAACTCGGTGAATTCTTCCGGACGCTTGAACTCGGTCGGCGCTCTCTGAGAATCTCCGATACGCCAAGCGGTGACGGTACCTCTTACGGAGCAGACAACGGCGGTCCTGGAGGGCAGGAAGGATCAATTATGAATGCGGCCGATTCTTCTTTAGCCAGACTATCGAGAACAAAGGTGGTCATTTGTCGTTCAGTGTCTTGCAGTCATTCGTTGGGAGGAGTGGCTAATCTTCTTTCGTCTCAAGCTGGTACTGGCTCGGTATCGACAGTTAAATGAACTTAATGCGGCGTTTTCGAATTCTCTTACAGAATTCATTGCATCCGAAGAACTTGACGGTCCGTCGGAGATGGGCGAATCACATCCGCAGGCAGTAGTCGAAATCATCTCACCAAGCAACGCAAATCCCACGGATCTCGTACTATCTCCTCGGCCATTGGATGCCCTAAAGGATTCAAGGGAATTGGGACAACATGACGACGCGGAATTTGCCGCTCTAGACACAGAAAGCTTCGCGTTTGATGAGGCCATCGATCGTCCTCGTGTAGGACGGGCAAATTATCCAAATTCCTTACCTAATCACCTTCAGCCCGTTTCTCACCAACACCAATTTGATCCCACGAATAGCACACCGATTGCGATGCCTCGGGACCACTTGTCTGGCGGGAGCCCTTTTATTAGGAGAGAGCATAATGATTCGCACGGAGCTGCTCATCTGCGACGGCGGTCGGTCGCCACCCTCCTTCCCGACCACACTCTTGATAAACACCCAGGTCGGCCTCCGGATCGGATGTCTCCCGATCCTCCCATCGCCTCTCCAACCCCGAGAACTAGGGATTGGATCCATTCAACTGAATCTTCGCATCATGTGTCTCGACCCAATATGCACTTGTCACCGGGTTGGTCAGGAGGGCAGCGGGAACCTGCATTCCCCTATGGGATGATACAGCAGGAGTTGGCCTCGACTCACCTTTCTAATCCCAGTCACGATTCTAGTGAGGAGGACGAGGAGTTACTGTTTAACATGAGCGGATTAGATCTATGTGATAGTAGGGAGTGTATGTAAATTCCAGTGATTACCGGGTGTGTGATGGGAAAATCTAATAAAGTGTATATATCCTGCAATACATGACTATGTACAAATGGATGATAAGTTCCTAAAAATTAATCTATTGTGTTGATGCGGTCTTCTTTTTCTTTTTCCTTTTCCCAATCTTTTCTCTGTCCAGGTATGAAGATAGCACATCCCGTGGCTTCTTAATGGTTTTTGAAGATGTTGCCAGTCTATGTAAAAGCTCCTCCTCCTCATCTCCAACTATTACGAGGAAAACCAGTGAGCATGATAAAATCGGAACGAGCCCGAGGCAACCAAGACAACCTTTTTGCTCCACTGGTTTATGTTTTACCGAACCTTCCAACCTCGAGTCTCTTCCGCTCGGATCCAAGCTCACGCTACCATTCGACCCTGCATTGCCCACTAACTTTCTTTTCAGCTGAGCCTGGCGTTTGGAAACGGCAGGATCACCCGAATATAGTGCTGTTACACTGTAGTAAAGAAACGGAATTAAGTACATGCCTTTGACACCCTCTGGGTCGTTACGAGCGATATCACCTCGTCTTTAGGGAAGGTTGTTTCTCCTTTTCAGAAGGTGATGGTTTAGGAAGCCAGCTAGAAACCAACTGGCGCACAAGACCAACTGATACTTCAGCTTTTGCTCTAATGTCCTCTACGTTTTCCTCCATATTGACATGGGAGAATGTAGATCATGCATTGTTCGTTTTCTCGACGATAGTGTAATCCGAGGTTTAGCCACGTGAGCTGCGCCACTTTGTTAAGGAATAACAGAACATTGTAAAACGATGCAGCTGTTATACCAGGTATGCAATGAATCACTCCTTCCCAAATTTCGGATTTTGGTATGCTTGAGCTCGTACCGTGGTCATGTAAGTAGCAAGTTATTATCAAAATAAAGTATTGCTGATTGAACGACCCACTTCGAATGGCATAATAATGGTTGTTTTAGTTGGAGAATGCCAGTGTAAGAGCGTACAGCTCAGTCATTTCCAGCATAGACCAGACAAGTCTGCGCCAATGTAGTTGATGCACTACCTTCACGAGGCATTCGGTAGCGGTATAATACTTAGAAAGAATAGCGACGGTGAAGAGCATCAGTCATATTTTTGTTTTACTGGAAGGATAGTGGGTTGCAAAAACGGTATCAAAGGGTATTTTATAGCACTATCTAGTGAGTGAATATCGTCAAGCCTGTAGCACAAATTTCTAGGGGTTATAGCGTATATGTAGACCGGATCGGCCATTTTGTCAGGCTCTGTTAGCGTAGAGAGCAAGCCGAATAGAAAATACACAAATTAGTAAAGGAATGTGAGGAGCTATTGCCAATCACAAAAGAAAGAGATTGCGAACTGCAAAGGCGAAAGCATTTAGCGAATGTTAAGGTTATGTGCTATATTTTCTGGGAATCATCTTGGTATTTTAAAATCAATGTTACGTGAAGGTGTTACCAATCTCGATCGTAATAACTCCGACGCGTCATTATATCGGATATACCAGCAGAACAGTGCAAAACAAGTGTAGCAACGAGAAAGGGCGATGACATTGCAAGTCTCTGACTACCTGGACAGTTATCTTCAGCTGTGTAATGAGCGAGATGTGTTCGTAATTGGATCGTTCAGGAAGGTTTGTAGCTGGCAAGGGCCTCATAGAATTTCGAGTCCCAAGTCCAGTGTCCTGGAATATCCCACGTTCTTACCACTTTTGTTCCATACACTTTTCTCCCTATTTGCCTAGTCTCTGCAAGATGCGGTGGAAGGCGGGTAGGTCTTACCGCATTTCACAGGAAATTGTTACCGTCCTAATGATGCTTCTCCATCGTGGCTCTCAGTCCGGTGCCAGAAACATTCAAACTTAACGGAAATCAACCTGACTTGTCAAATGCCCGCCTCAAGGACTCTTATATCGATATAATTCTGAGCCCTTTATCACGTTCCGGGGCATTTCTGCGGGAGTTGGATTTAAGTTGTAATGAGATTGGCGATGCTGGCGCCGGGGTACTGGCCGCTTTCCTAAAGGTACGTCTTAGCACCCAGGTTGACGACCAGTTTGTCCTTGTTAATATATTCTGACTACTTAGTTCCGCAGGACGATATGTCACTTGAGGTGCTCGATTTGCACTCAAACAACATTAGTTCCAACGGTGTGACAGCTTTAGCAAGAGCATTGCATGTCAATGATAAATTAAACGTCCTGGATTTGAGCGACAATGTGGCTGGGAACGAAGGGGGAATGGAGTTGGCAAATATGTTGCAGGTTTGATACTGAACGAGATTGAGGTGTTGTTGAATAGCGGGTTCCTAACCGTCTCGTCAAATGACAGATAAATTCCACTCTGACCCACCTACACTTGCGAAACACATACCTTACGGCTACTCCGTTGGTAGCGCTAGCAACCGTCCTCCGGAATAACACCACTCTCATAAGATTGGATATCTCAAATAACCACGATTACACCACAAATCTAACACAGTCACTCTCAAACGACGTTATGATGCATATGACCAGGATGCTTGCGCTGAATTATACCTTGCGGGAGATTGCACTGGCGAAGATGGGAGTGACGGACTGGCAGGTGATGGAATATTGGGCTCGAGCTCTAAAGACAAATCTAAGGATTGAAATGGTTGATCTGAGCTGGTGAGTGACATGTATATCATGTGATTTCGGTCCTTTACTAGAGACTTTTTCTGCCATGCTCTATGCAGCAATCGCATTTCACGGGACGGAGGTGTATCAATATGCAGGTCATTGTATAATCACCCGTCACTCGGGACACTCAAGTTGAGCCGGTGTTCTATTCAGGATGAGGGAGCAGAGGCGGTTAGCCAAATGCTGCAGAACAACTTCGGGCTTCAAAGGTTGGTCTATGTCTAGATGTATCAGACGCAGGGTTGCACCAAAAGCTTATTTTCTGCATTAAATTTCCACCAGTTTGCATTTAGACTACAATGCCATAACAGGAAAAGGACTCGTCGCCATTGCTCAAGCGTTCACTAAGAACTTCTCCCTCAAGCAGATCAAATTGTGGGGGAACAAGTGGGATGTGGAAGCTTGCGAGGTCGGCAGATAAACTACGAACTGATATTGGCGCTGCTCTACTGACACTTGATCAATTCCAGGCTTGGGCAAAACTCGTGGGTGGACCTGTTGCGAACATTGCATACGGTGATGACTTGAGTGGGACGGTCGTTGAAGCAGATCAACTGTTTCCTCGCGATGGCCGAAGAACTGTCAGTGTGCGGGCGCACTCAGCCAAAGAAAAGGGAGCAGGCAATGTGCAGCCTCGCAATTACGATGATCCTAGAGTCAACCGAAGATTCAAAGAGTCGGAGATAGACGTAGCATTCTATGCAGTTGAGGGTGTATTAAGTGTTGCTAGAAGAGATTGATTGCAGGTGCAGCTGGTAACGAGTCCATCCTGATTGAATGCGTTTGATGTTAGCTTTGTGGCCCTTTTTTCACAGCTTCAAAAGCCAATCAGTTTCACGAAATTATCCGATACGTCAGCTGCTACAATGCCCCGCATAACATGCCAGCACTTGGTCCAGTTGTCCAGTTTGATATAACATAACACACTCGGGTCTGTTAACAGTCATCTGTCAACATGGCTGACCAGATCGCCAAACTTTGGCGGGATGAAGCAGCCGCTAATATTGGCGCCAAGGATGTCGGTGCAAGCTGAATATAGAACAGAGGTTACAACCAAGGCTGTGCAGTCTCAAGAAGAACAACACACATACAGGGGTCGCGGTTAGGTGAGCGGAGATGTATGTCGATCGCGGGGTGGAGGGAAGAGAGGAAAAGCCGGCTGGCATATTTATGGCAGCAGGTTCCTGTCGGAAGGCAAATGACGTGCGAGAGGACCAGGCCACCCTGATACTGCGTGAGAATCGTGGCGGCATCGTAAAGTTGGGGAGACCAGTGAGCTGTGGGAACTGAATCGCTGTTTGATTTTAACCCGTTGCCGTGGCAACTGCCTTGACGGCTGCCAGATGGCTGGTCGAACAGTAACCATCCTTCCATCAACCGGGGAGGACTCCTTTGATTGCGTCGACCACCTTTTTGACCATGTTGTCTGCAACTCGAACCGTTCTCGCTCGCCGGCTTATGGTAGAGTAGCGCGCAAGCCGGCCGTTGTGTCTTCCAGTCATTACTGACGCTCCGACTATCCTTTTGGTAAACCACTGTAGGCCCGTGCTCCTGCGTGTTCCCGTGCCTTCTCTCAGGTACATCCCTCTCGATTCCAGCACACACAGTAGATGCACTACTTGAACAAGTTTTGGAACATGTCAGTTAACTTTTTCATGCCTTGCAGACCCCCGCTTCCCTTGGCCTCTTCAGCGATTACGTTAAAACCCTCAAGAACAATGTCAAGGAGATTACCTCCGAGCAACTGAACTCAAAGCTCACAAAGGATCCTGTCAATGGCCCACCACCTACGGTACATGTCCTTGATGTCCGGTAAGTGTCGACTTGGGGTAGACAAAGCGCGGACGTACGCGAGCTTGCGAGACGCTTACCGCGTTTTCTTCACAGCGAGACATATGAATGGAATGAAGAGCACCTTCCTTTTGCAGTGTACACGGGAAGAGGATGCTTGGAACGGGATATTGTAAGTACCAGTCTTGTTTTTCGTCTCTTTTATGGGCTATTTTGTATGGGGAATGGATGGCAATTAGGCAGATCTTCTGCCAGTAACAGCCATCATATCGAGCTTCAGAAATCGATGCAGCTGTATTTGAGAGACGAACAGTGGTCTACATCCGGTGATCATTATAGCTGCGACTTACGATGATGGTTGTGACTTCTCTAGGAGGGCATCATTCCGGATCAGTTTGACGAAATTATCCTCTATTGCGCTGGGGGAAACCGGTCGATTGTCGCCGCCGACTCGCTTCAAAAGATGGGTTACAAGAATGTGTATAGCTTGGCCGGTGGCATCGGTGGATGGAAAAAGGACGGATATCAAATTGTGCAAAACTTCAAGACCTACTCTGATCAAGTGAAAGGATACTAGGCCAGAGCTATGCGCGTGTCACCGTAGGTTAGACTACAAAATATATATATCGCACCTAGATGCCATTCAAACTCCCTTTGTCATCCGTGTATTTCTTTAGCAGCGTCTATGAAATGCTCACGAAGTTTATCATTTGGGGGCACAGCCATGATTGATTTCACTTCTCACGTGTTACATGGGTGCGATGCAGTGTGTCAAAAGAGTGGAAGGTTGTGCTGCAAAACCCTGGGGCTGGGCCGTGAGCGGTTGGGGTTGACCAATCGAGAACACAAACACAGCAGTAAGCAAGATGCCAATGCTCAATCCGGCAATGAACGGTGCTGAGGGCGCAGAAAGGCAGCGGAGGAAGAAGACAACAAAGAGCCTGCTGGATTTCTCACTACATTTGGACGAGAATAGAACAATTTTCACCCCTGGGCAGAAAGTAGAGGGTCATTTACTCGTGTCCTTTTCCGTACCGTCCGAAGTCAAACTCCTTCGCATTCGATTTACTGGTGTGGTTCAGACTCAACTTTACAAATCCGACAACAGGTAACTCTCTTCCGTGCTTGATATTATTTCACTCAAACTGATATTCTCTCCAGTAGCCTGACAAGTCAAAATACGTCGACAGTCACACTATTTAAAGAAATCCAAACTTTCTGTGGTAGCGCTGTGCATGGGGAAATACCAGAGGTTATCCCTGCTGGAGAGCACCGTTTTCCGTTTGCGTTTAGAGTCCCTCCAACTCAATTGCCGGCGTCGTTTGAGGTAGGTAATGGATTGACTATCGCTGCCAATACATGAATCTAAGGGATTTGATGATCCAGGGACCATATGGTCGGGTCAAATATGAAGTTGCGGCAGGTGAGAAGGGAAAAAATCATTCGCTGTTAATCGCATGAATTAACTCTTGTCTGTGTGCGCAGTATTGGTTCGCCCGCACCACATGAATAAGCTGACGTATCTCAACCTGACGATTCCCTCGACCGTGGATTCTACTGACCTCGATTTGATGCAAAGTGCAACCGCTACTGCGGAAGGTCCAGTGGGGTTTTGGTGGTGGCGATCAGGGCATTTAGAAGTGAACGTGAGCACCCCCAAATCAGGTTATGCGTCAGGTATGGACTCGTAGCCAAAAGTACCAATATAAGTCAATGTTGATCGTGATCATTTTTGCAGAGGAGGTAGTTCCAGTCAAAGTGGAAATTACGAATCACTCTGGAAGTGGTACAATCCTAAAGGAAGTGTATCTGAAGCAGCGCGCGACGTACAAGACTTTCAATGAGTAAGTAGCTTACCGGTACTCATGTGACAATGGAGACTCACAACGTCTTTAGGACACGAGGACCGAAAACGGAGCGCATTCACCGTCTCGCATTTACAGAGCATTACCCAAGCACGACCCGGAGAGTCAGTCGAGTCATTAATTTTCCCATTCCCTCTACCAACATCATGTCCCCATCCATCAATACGACGATCCTTGACGTCACACATTTGTTGATTGTGAAAGTTTTGAGTAAAGCCAAGTTCAGTAAACCGATAAAAGTGGAGCTTCCCATTATGATAGCGGGATTCCCTGCTGTGTATTTTGACAATAACCTGACGAGGCTGAGTGTGGACACGTTGCCGCCATATGAGCAATCTGAGACTGTGGGGAGACGGCGGAGTAGCACTGTGACACGACTCAGTCGGGACCTTGTCCGTGGTCGGCGTTCACGATCCACTACACGAGAACGAAGCAGGAGCCGAACCTGGAGCATAGGGCGGAGAGGAAGCAGACATAGTGCTTCGACCCAAATTGGATCGGAGTGGGAACCCATCGACGGGATTGTGCCGAATCTTCCTCCTGTACCCGAACTGCCGGCGCACCTTCGAAGAAGTGTCGTTGGGCTGCCCACAACAACGGACACCATTGTATCTCTCCCAGTAACTCGGGCACGGGGTTTCAGCGGATCAACCCTACATGTAGAACAGGCAGCAGGTGCATCGATGCCAGGTGGGGATACCGAGGCGTGTGGCACGACCCCAGTCATTGGTCTATCGGTGCCAAGACAGATGGCGCGGCACTCACGGAGGGCGTCCGTTGTTCTCACGACGGGTAATCATGGGATTGAAGGTGAATTTGGCAGTATTGGAACAAGAGTGCAGGAAGACGCCGCGGAAGGTACACAGGGGGCTTCAATAGATGGGAAAGAGATTGCTGGCGATCAGGACGAAGAAACAGATCGACCCCCAGAACCTGCTTTGGAACCTGCTTTGGAGGGTGCAGCAGGTTCTGCAACACAAGTATCCTCCGTCAATGTTGAACAAGACGTTGCAATACGGAACGGGTTAGAGCCAGTGTTGGGCGTAGACGAGTCCAAGACTGGCGACACACATACATTTGAGCAACCAACGGAACGACACATTGAGAACCCGTTGGTTGCGCTGCGGAACAAGGATTCGGCAATTATTTTGGAAAACTCTCTGTAAAATACTTTTTGTTTTTTTATTTGGATGATTTTATGTTTTTTTTTACATGTTTTTGAAAGATAGTTACGAGTTACATATGTTTGGGTGATGTAAAGTAGATGGAGTATATAGTATATAGTCCCGCAAAAAAGTATTTTATATCGAATGGATTTCCTTTTTCTTTTTCATAGTGTTTGGAACTTGTGCATTTCTGCCACGTTAGGTGCCATTTTGGAACTGTGACGATGACGATTGTATGAGTCATTCCACCCATCACGGCATCAAAAAGCTTGGCACTCTTTGGCGACAGTCCTACCCATCAAAACCCCATCAAAACCCTCCTCATCGTTTCTTTTTTTCTAAACATTATCATGTCGCTATTCAACCAGCTAGTATACTATATGCTCCTCACCGAGCTGACATTTTACCTTTTAACGCTCATCCCCTTGAGTTTTATCCCAATACCAACGTAAATACCCCATCCGATACTCACTTTACACACAAAACTAATAATAAGTTTCAACAAACAGCCGCAAAAGAATCATGAACAGCATCTCAACCCTCGCAAGAAAAGATCCAATTGTATGGACAGCCCGGGTCGTATTCCTTGTTATGACACTCGTGTTTTGGGATACGGTGACGAGGTTATATCGTATGGAAACGGAGGTGCATCCTAAAGAAGAGGGACATCATTCGCATATGGATCCGATGGGTATGCAAGGTTTGGATTTTTGTTTTTTGTGGTTTTTGGTGTGGTTTTGAAGTGTGTCTGAAATGTTCTTTTTTTGTTTAGCGGATTTACAGCAAAAGGCTCGTCGTGTATGTATGATTTGAGATTTGATGTGAGAGTGATGGTACTGACATTTTAAAAAGTTTTATACCCAACGAAACCTTTACCTGTCCCTTTTTGCCATTTTTATGATCCTGTACGTATATTCCGTTACATGTAACCAAACGTTTCCATTTTTCTTGACATTTTTTTGTAGTGTCGATTATCGTCGCGTCAAGGACCTCTACCTCCAACTCGTATACCAAGAGGAAATTGTCGACTTGAAAAAAAAGAATCGGATTGTGTCGGGGCAGGTTGAGACGTTGACGCAGGCTGCTGTTGATGGGAATGAGGTCAAGGTGGTCAAGGGGGTCAAGGGGGAGAGTGGGGTGCGGAAGAGGGGGGTGGGGGTGGGGGATGGGAGTGAGTAAGGATGGGTTTGGAGGTTGGTGGTGTTTTTTGAAATGGGTAATGGGTTGGTGTGGGAAGGTTTTTGTAGTTTTATGATGCGAGGGGTGTTGTGGTGGTTTTTTGAGTTTTGTGTGTTTTGGTTTTTTGGGTTGGATATTTTTTGTTTGCATATTGAGGTTAATGATTGTTGGGAAGGGTTTTGCACTGTTTCTTGTTCTCTCTTTACGCCATGTTCAAAATACATGTGCACCTTTTCAAGTTACGTAAGTTTTTGAAATTCAATCATATTCAACTAAGTCGACAAACGGGTTTGGACAAAGACAAGAAGGGTTATAGGGGTGTTTATAAAAGTATCTACAGTAGTATACATTTATAAATCACTCGAGTTTGTTCGTAGCATGCATACAAATTCCAAGGAGCTTGGAATTGACAATCTTTTCTGCTGATATGCCATAAACATTTTAAATGTCAAAGATATTTGTATCTCAAGGGTGGTTTTTTTCATGTTCTGTGTGGATGGACGCGGAGAAACTTTCAAGGATACGGTTTTTAAAAAAGTATATATTAAAAGTATTCTAAAACACCACACAACGACACCACACACAGCCCAACCTACTCATCCAAAAACCCCATCCCAACCCCTTTCAACCCCCCCAAAAGCACCTCCCCTTTCTCGCTCTGCCCAGACTCGCGATACATACCAACAAGACAAAAAAGCGTCTCATCAGGAACCGAGACACCTTCACTCTGCATTTCCAAAAAAATCCGTTCAGCAAGTGGGTACTCTCCAAACGCGACATGATTCGCAATAGCCGCTCCAAAAGCCCGCGAAAAAAATAATGGGTGGGTAGAGAGGCGTCGGAGGTCTTTTATGAAATAATCAATGGTTTGGGTGGGGTAGAGGTGGACGTAGAGGTCGTATACGACTTGGAGGGATCCGATGTCGGGGAGGACGTCATGGGAGAGGAGGGTTTGAATCACGTCGAGAGCAGAGGGTCGATCCCTCGTACGAGCATAATACCGAAGAAGGGGTGTAACAACAATACTCGTCGGTGAAAACTCTTTTGCGAGTTGAGTTAAATGGGTGATGGCTTGGTGGGGGGCATTTAGACGGCATAATGCGGATATAATGGTTGAATATGCTACAAGGAGGGGTGGGTGACGATGAAAGGGGGATCGGGATTTACTGCTAGAGAGTTTGGGGTGGGTACGGGAAGATGGGTCAAGTGTTAACCGACGTAAAAGGCGTAACGCCGTCTGCATGTCGCCGGTTTTCGTAAAGGCGTGAATAAGCGTACTCGTTAATATCGGGTCAATGAATTCAGAATGTTTGTTTGCCCATTCGGCGATCGCGAGGGCTTTGGTATAGTTTTTGGTGCGGATGCAGGCGTCGACGAGCATGCTGAGTATGACCGGGTCGGGTGTACCGTTTTTAGAGTCCAAGAGTTGGGTGTAGAGGTGTTGGGCTTTGTCGGTTTGGCCGGTACGTATCAAGCCGTTGATCCATGTCGTGCGGAAATAGCCCCATTTGTCCTTGTACCCCAATTGTCGGAATTCTTTGATAATATCAAGTGCGGATGTGAGGTTGTTTTGTTTCACGTAGGCGGCGAGACAGCTGTTGAGGAGTTTGGGTGTGGGTTGGAGGTTTTTGGAACGGAGGTCTTTGAGAAGAGTTTCGGCTGCGGGAAGGTTGCCGAGTCGAAAATAGGCTTCAATGAGTGACGTGTAGGCGTACACGGTGGGCGTCACGTTGAGGGATGCGAGGGTGGACATGTGTCGTTCCGCGGCAAGGATATTGTCTTGCAAAACGTATGCTTCAATCAATGCGCCGTGAATGTCGGGGGTATGCGGTACACCCCGTGCCGTCATATCATGAAAATAAAGTTGCAGCTGATCATCGGTACCATGTCGACCCACAGCAATCAACACTTGTCGATACATTTCTTCACTGGGTACCTCCCCACTCGCAAGATACGCTTGAAAAGCACCCTCCACCGCACTCATGTCCCCCAGCTGCCCAAACGCTTTGATCTTTTGCGCAGCCGCCCAGGCCGGTAAAGGTCCCTCCCGCTCCACATCCTCAAGGATCCGCAACCCCTCTTTAGGCCCATACCGATACAAACACGCATCCACTATCGTTTCATACACTCGTGGCATTAGTAACTCCCGATCCTTGAGTCCAGTGTAGAGTCGGATCAGTCCCTCTAAATCTGACGCAGACCGTACACGCTGTACAGCCAAGACCAACATGTCTACATCCGGTACCATGTCCGATCCCAGCATGGCGTCCACCCACTCGAGCGCCTTGGCATCTGAAAAAGTTGACCCAGCATGCTCGACAAGTAATCGGTAGTCTTGGATACTCCATGGGCTGCCGAGTGTCCAGATGGCTTTGAGGACGTGTCGGAGGGTGCGAGAGGTGTCTTTGGTGATTGGGGTGGTTTGGAGAAGGGTCAGGAATTCCCTGAGGGTGGACGTGTCGAGAGAGTTCTCATTCTGCTCGATTTGCTCGAATTGCTCGCGCTCGTGAAGGGAGGTAAAATGCATACAAGCCAAAGAAAGATTTCCTTCCTTTACAGCAGTCCGAAAAAGCATCGCAAGGTCGCTCACGTCTCTCTTTCTATCGCCTCTCAAATCGCTTCGCATCTCAATCCTCTCTAGAACGTGCATTGTTTTATCCTGGACCCCTTCCAAAGACCCACATTTGTTCCCAGCAACTACCAACCCCCTCCTCCCCCACAAAAAACTTGAACAAGAACCCACCACCCGTAACCTACCCCGCAACACTCTTGTCACCCCAATAACAAAACGCATTGTTAAAAAGATGTGTCCCAATGCACTGATCTTCGTGGTATCTTGGGATTGACGTTACCATACCAACAGCGTCTCAAAGATGACGTAATCCCGATCGTGGTAGCGTAAGCTAATGGAGGGGAGTGAGCAAGACGGGGAGCGGAAGGGGGGCTCGACAGAGGGTTTTTTTTTATTGTTGTGGGGAGTTTGTCGCATAAAGTGTGGTCAGTGTGTTTGTATATTGTTGGGTGGGAATGCCCACGTAGAGTCGCAGTTTGCATGTTAAAAATCCTCGGCAGACAAAAAAGGTATATTGGCATTTGAGAGCAAATCGGCCGAGGTCTTTTATTGTTGCAGAGTGCTTGTCGCAAAAAGAGCGGTCAGTGTGTTTGTATAGTGTCGGTTGGAAATGCACACATAGAGTCGCCGCAAGTTGAAAATCCTCAGCAAAACACATTAAAATTTCAAAAAATATCATACATCCAAAATACCCAAAAATAAAATATATATAACAACGAGAAAATCCAACATGTACCTTTCAAAAATCTCACACCCCAATCCCACGCACAACAAACGCAAACCACTCGACCATCTCCCTCAATCCCTCACTCCCAACCCCCCCAAAATGTCCTTGCCCAGTAACACGCACCAAAACCCTCAGTCCAACCTCTCGCATCCTCGCAACCCACTTTAAAGGCTCATAAAAGCCCACACGCGCATCTTTCAACCCGGTCGTTACAAACACTTGAAGATTCGACATGGGGACATGGTAATAAGGCGAGTAGTCCATCATGGCGTGAAAGACGTCAATGTCGTTTGGATTGCCCCATTCAAAGTACTCGTATGGGACCCATGGCATGGAGGGGTCAATCATATCGCCAACGGGGTCCACAAACGGGACTTGAGTGACGACGAGTTGGACGAGACCGTTGAACCCTGATGTGGAGACAGCGGAGCCTGTGATGAGGCCACCTGCACTTCGACCATAGAGTCCGATATGGCCTGGTAAGGCAACCCCCAAGGAAATGAGACCGGAAATACAATCGCGGACGTCAGCGAATGTGAGGTTTTTTGTCGTGTATTTGGCAGAGGTGTACCATTCCGCACCAAGGTCGCCGTCTCCACGGGGGTGGCAAATCGCATAGGATATGTTGCGACGGAGGAGTGAAAAGAGGTGGGGGGACCATGTCGGGTCCTGGAATCCTCCGTAGGCGCCGTAGGCACTCACGAGGATTGGTGTTGGGTTGCCTGTGGGTGGGGTGAGGAGGGAGATGGGGATAAGCGTATTGGGTGTGCCGGTGGACGGGACCCAGATGCGGCGTTCCGAAAAGGGTACGGAACCAGTCTTGTGTGTCATGCGTCTTGTGTCTGCGGTACCCAGGTGATGGACATACGTGGCATGCGGAACAGTAAACGAGGAATTGGAAAAGAGGAGACAGGGACTGTCGAATTCTGTATAGAGCCGCTGGTCCATGTCTGTGTTGGTCCCAGGGAACAGAGAATAAGTTTCCAGGGTAGGCGGGACGGGACGCGTCATGGATCGAGATACTAGATCGACGGTGACGACTTGACGCAACCCGCGGACACGCACCCATGCGACCAGATGCGAGGAGAGGAGATCCATACGCTCAATGTATTGGGAATTCGAGGCGGGGAGGACAGTTTCGGGGGGTGTTTCAGAAAAGAGGGCCGAAATGGTCGTGTTGGAGGCGAGGGCTTGGGCTGTGGGGAGGCGGTGGATGGCATAGTTGGGTGCCAGGGCGTTGGTGAGAAGGTAAAAGTGGGTGTGAGCGTGGTCAATGGTGTAGCGGATGGCGAGAGAGCGGTGGAAGAGGGGGGTGGTGGTTGTAGAGTTGATGAGGCGGACTTCAGACGTGACTTGGCCAGTGACCTGAATAGAGCAAAAGCGTGAGTGGTGGAGCCACGAAAAGAGACAATAAACAACGGTTGTGTGGGACAAGAGCCATCGACCAATTATAACAATTTCCCTCCAAGACGCATGAAATGCCATCTCCCAACAAGGCTCATTCGAGACCCTCTCCACGACACGCACCTTGACAAACACAAAAAGACCATCACTTGTGGCATCCACGGCCGTCGTCAAACTCGGATCCTCTTCAACATACACCCACTCTTGTTCCCCCACCTCATCCCTCGTGTCACGTTGCTTTGGGCAGGCACGAGCACACACTCTCAAAACCCACCGCGGAATCCCCCACTGAGGATCCACCGCATTATAATACAAGTAATGTGCGCCGCGGTCCATGGCCCATTGAGCAGAGTCATATGAGGGCCACCCGCCCCACGTGTTGCCCGTTATTGTGTCGCGAATGTAGAGGGCGTAGGTTTCCGAGCCTGTTGTGTCGTAGGAAAAGGCAATGAGGGAGGGATCGTGGGGGTTGACTTCAAAGATGCCTGGAGAAAAGTAGGTTGTGTTGGGAGGCAGGATGGTGTTGTAGTCCAGGACGGTTTCTAATAAGGAGACGAGAGGGGAATGAGTACGCCAACTCTGTGCAACTCACTATCGTTCATTGCACAGAGGCAACCTTTCACGCACAACGACAGTTACAGTGCGCTCCCTCTCCCCCCATGCGTTTATGAATCTTAACGCTCCTCTCGCCATTGCGCAATGTCACTCTCTCCATGACGAGCGTTAGCGAGTCATGGCCCTAACCCTCAGTTCTGCACAGTTTACCAAGGAACAAAAAGAATGATGGCATGGCCATCCTGCAGAGCACCAGCCAACCCGAACGCGACCGCTGACATGACGAGCGCTAGCGAGTCATGACCCTAACCCTCAGTTCTGCACAGTTTACCAAGGAACAAAAAGAATGATGGCATGGCCATACTGCAGAGCACCAGCCAACCCCAACCCTACCCCGAACACGAACCCCCAACCCTAAAACCCCAACCCTAACCCCAACCCCAACACTCACCCTCAGGACCCAAATCCGACATGCAAAAACATGCCGTCTGGTTCAAGCGCAAGCGACGCAGTGTCGTAGGATAAAGGGCAGTGGAGCGAATGTAATAGAGATAGCCTCCCTCTTGCCAATATTGTGTGACTGATTGCAAAATGTCCCCACATTCTGCAGTTTGGGAATGAACGCTGAGAGTGGCGAGTTCCCGTTCAATCTCGCGTTCTAGTTGCCTCTGACCCCGCAAGGATGCGTCCGTGTAGGTATTCTCTTGCTCAATATAAGAATAGACGTCAGGGTCCAGTGTGTTGCGTAGCCATGCATAGTTGTCTTGTATGCGTGTCCCGTGGAGAGTAAAAAAGTAGGGTATGCGTTTGGGAGTGGGAGGAGAGAGATGAGATGGAATAAAAGAAAGAGAATAGAATGAATAAGAAATAAAGGAAAAGAGAAACAAGGCGAGTGCAAAGAAGGGACAAGAAGAGCGAGTCCACTTGAATAAAAGCATGTGTACGAGTTTTCCCATGTGCAAATGGTACGAGAAGGAGAGAACGACAAGAGAGTGTGAATGTGTGAATAACACGTGATATGATCGTGATGACATAAGCTGTCAAAATGGGCGATCTTTGAGAGAGAGTGAGTGAGAGTATGAGTGAGAGAATAAAGAGAATATCAATGGGAAATAACGAGAGAGAGAGTGAGAATAAGAGTCTGTGTGTGAATTGCTCTCTCTGTGGGAATGATTGAATGTGCTTATGAAAGAGAATGTCCAATGGGAGTGAGAGAATGAGAGAATAACGAGAGAGAGAGAGAAGAATGTCAATTGGGGGCAACTCTCTCTCTCTCCCTAGTGGTTATTCACTTGATCTATCTCTCTCTCTCTCTCCCTAGTGGTTATTCACTTGATCTCTCTCTCTCTCTCTCTCCCTAGTGGTTATTCACTTGATCTCTCTCTCTCTCTCTCTCTAGTGGTTATTCACTTGATCTCTCTCTCTCTCTCTCCCTAGTGGTTATTCACTTGATCTCTCTCTCTCTCTCTCCCTAGTGGTTATTCACTTGATCTCTCTCTCTCTCTCTCCCT